>OU015763.1:716166-747146 GCA_907173295.1 Fagus sylvatica | reverse complement strand
CAAATTCTTGAAGAACCAAATGAAAGATAAGGAATTGAACACAAGTGAGGCAAATGTTGTTGATGAAATTGTGGCCATGGTGAGTGAAATGCAAATCAGTATGATCACCGAAGTGCACATGGCTAGTGCAGCAGAAAACTCATCTGAATGGTGGTATGATTCTGGTACAACAATTCATGTTTGCAACAACAAGATACTGTTCAAAGAGTATGTGGAAGCGGGCAATGGTTTAGAGGTCCTAATGGGCAATCATAACACCGCTAAAGTGCTTGGAACAGGAATAGTGGAGTTGATATTGAGTAGTGGAAAGAAACTCGTACTCACCAATGTGTATCATGTTCTTGATATCAAGAAGAACTTGGTTTCTGCTAGTCTTTTGTCTAAGAATGGTGTAAAAGTTGTCCTTGAGTCAGACAAGCTTATTTTATCTAAGAATGATGTATTTGTTGGTAAAGGTTATTCTTGTAATGGCATGTACAAACTCAATTTAATTATTAACAAGAGTGATGTTGGTTGTGCTTATATTGTGGATTCTTCTCTTTTGTGGCATGCTAGATTAGGACATTTGAATTTCAAGTATATGAAATACATGTCAAAGCATTGGCTTATATCTTATAAACAAGATGTGCATGATAAGTGTGAAATCTGTATTGAATCTAAGATAAGAAAGAAGCCCTTTCCCTCCACTAATAGAGATTCACAATTGTTAGAATTAGTTCATTCCGACGTTTGTGAGTTGAATGGTATTTTGACTAGAGATGGAAAACGTTAATTTATCACTTTCATAGATGATTTCTCTAGGTATACTTATGTCTATCTAATGAGAAATAAAGATGAATCATTTGATATGTTTAAGAAATATAAAACTAAGGTGGAAAATCAAAAGGATAAAAGAATTAAAGTTCTTAGAAGTGATAGAGGTGGTGAATATTTTCCACAAGAATTTATCAATTATTGTGAGGAAAATGGACTAATTCATCAAAGGTCAGCCCCTTATACACCCCAACAAACTGGCTTAGCTAAAAGAAAGAATAGAACATTAGTGGACATGTTGAATGCCATGATCATAAGTGCAAGGCTACCTTTCAACTTGTGGTGAAGCTTTGCTTACTGCATGTCATGTGCATAATAGGGTTCTATCTAAGAAAATTTAGTCATCTCTATATGAGTTATGGAATGGTAGGAAGCCTAATTTGAGTTATTTTAAAGTGTGGGGGTGTATAGCCTACTTTAGAGTTCCAGATCCTAAAAGAACCAAGCTTGGACCTAGAGCTATCAAAAGTGTGTTTGTTGGTTATATAGTGAATTTTAAGGCTTATAGATTGTTGGATTTACGTTCTAATACTATAGTAGAGTCAAGAGATGTTGAATTCATTGAGAACAAATTTATAAATGATTCTCAAATTCCCTTAGAACCAAAACAAACACAAGAATCTGACTCATTGGTTAATAATTCTCTTAGTGGAAACAAGAGAATAGAACCAAGTTCACCAAGTGAACAAAGGAGGAGTCAAAGGGTAAGAAAAGAAAAGGATTTGGGTCCTGATTCCATTTCATACCAAGTAAATGTTTACCTTGTAGAAGGAAACAGAGAAAAAGGTCCTTAATAAGTTTCTTTTAGTAGGAAATGTAGAAGAAGATCCAAATACTTATAATGAAGCTATGGCTTCAAGAGATGCAGCTTTTTGGAGAGAAGCTGTTAATGATGAAATTGACTCAATATTGTCCAACAATACTTGGGTCCTAGTGGATCTTCCTCCAGGTTCTAATACCATTGGTTGTAAATGGGTATTTAGAAGAAAATATAGAACTGATAGATCTATTCAAACCTTCAAAGCAAGGTTAGTGGCTAAAGGATTTAGGCAAATGGAGGGAATAGATTACTTTGATACCTATGCACCCATTGCTAGGATCACATCTATTCGTGTGCTAGTAACACTTGCATCCATTTATAAGTTGGTGGTACATCAAATGGATGTAAAGACAACTTTCCTTAATGGGAATTTAGACGAGGTGGTCTATATGGATCAACCGGAAGGCTTGGTGCTTCTGGGAAATGAAAGGAAAGTTTGTAAGTTGGTTAAGTCATTATATGGCTTAAAACAAGCATCAAAACAATGGCATGAAAAGTTTGATACCGTTATTCTAGCTAATGGTTTCAAACACAATGGAGCTGACAAGTATGTCTACTCTAAATTTACTGTTGAGTATGGAGTCATTGTGTGCTTGTATGTGGATGATATGCTTATCTTTGGAACAAATATGCTAGGTGTATGTGAAACCAAGAAGTACTTAGCTTCAATGTTTAAGATGAAAGATCTTAATGAAGCAGATACTATCTTAGTTATCAAGGTTGACATAATGAGGATTATGCATTATGTCAAAGTCATTACATTGAGAAGGTGCTTCTTAAGTATAAGCATCTTAGTGTTAAAGAGGTAAATACACCATTTGATTCTAATTATAAGTTAGTTGAGAATACTGGAAGGGCGATTGCATAGCTCGAGTATGCTAGTGCAGTAGGAAGCATGATGTATGCCATGCATTGTACAAGACCAGATGTAGCCTTCGCAGTAAATAGACTTTCAAGGTATACTAGTAGTCCTAGTGCAGAGCATTGGAAAGCTATTGCAAGAGTCCTTGGTTATTTAAAGAAAACCAAAGATTTAAGACTCTATTATTCTGGTATCCAGCTGTGTTGGAAGGATATTCAGATGCTAATTGGGTAACTAGTGTGGGTGATAATAAGTCAACATTTGGTTGGATATTCACTCTTGATGGGGGTGCACTATCGTGGGCATCTAAAAAGCAATCATGTATCTCTCATTCGACTATGAAATCTGAGTTCATTGCTTTGGCTTCGGCGGGTAAAGAAGCAGAATGGCTGAGGAACATGTTTTATGATATAGAGTTGTGGCCACAACCGATGCCAGCCATATCTGTTTATTGTGATAGCCAAGCCACCATGTCTAAAGCATACAGTAAGATCTATAATGGAAAATCTAGACATATTAGTTTAAGACATGAGTACGTAAGACAATTAATAGAAGATGGTGTTATTTCTATTGTCTACGTAAAGTCAAGTGGTAATCTTGCTAACCCTTTTACCATTGGAATGGGTAACTTCCATTGGAATGGGGCTAAAACCTTTCTGAAAAGAATCACCAACAGTGGGAACCCAACCTTGACTAGATTCATTTGAAAAGGGTTTAAAGGGTAATAACAAGCTGTTGATTCATGATTAGTAAGAGCACTAAATTTTGTGTCCCATTCAGGATGGAATAATGCAGTATGTTACGTTAGTAGGATGAGTTTTACTCTTAATGAAGTTCAAATCAAGTGATGTCTGTGTAACAGAGACATAAAGAAGGAACTTCACCTTTGTGAACATAGGAGTGGTGCCGCTTCTAACAAGAGCCGCTTCTAACAAGAGTTAAGGTTTTCTCTTGTAAATATTCACTAAGCCAGGTAGAGTGCAAGGCCATAAAAGTGCTAAAAAATAGAAGAACTTCTTTGTTAAAGATCATTGTTATGTGTGTATTATTTTCAGTTTTAAGGAAAAGAGTTTTTGGTTTAAGTGAATGAGCCACCAATAACTTTTTTGAAACTTTGAAGTGATTACACTAGGAGAGGGTTTAAGTTGAAAGACACCTTTTTTGATGCATAAGCTTTGTGTGTGCTATAGACTAAACAAGAAATATTACAACCTAGTGGGGGATTGTTAGATATTTGTTATCTAAGTAGGTTGTAATATAGTTTTATTGTGTATAAAGGATTTGCAAGAATCCAGTCGCTTGGAACAGTATCCAGTCGACTGGATTTGGAGGTCTAGAGTCTTTGCCTGACTCAGTCGCCTGGACCACCAATCCAGTCGACTGGATGTCATGCATCTAGCTGATCCAGTCGCATGGATTGGTGGTCCAATCGACTGTATGTCGTTCCTGGGAGTTTCTGTCTGACTCAGTCGCCTGGATCCCTAATTCAGGCGACTGGATCTCGAAACTGGAAGGCAGTTATAGGCAGTTAAAGGTAGTTATTGTGCCTTTTCATGGTGACTCTTGACTTTTATTCACTTGCAATATAAACAGATTTCTTGTTCAGTTATTATATGCATAAAACTTAATTGTTCTAGGAAATTCTTAAGAGTAAAATTGAATTGCTATCATTTACTCTTGTGCTTTGTTGTACCCTAGAGACTATTTGCTTGAACCCTTAGCAATCTCTGAAGAGAGGGAGCAAATCTAGTCTTAAAAACAGTGATTCATCGTGCCTCAAAGCCTTGATTCTCCTTTGTATCCCCTAAATTTCCTAACAAAGCATTATAGACAACTGAGACTAATCTTGACAGCAAAAGCACAACAATGATTGATGTTTTCAATTCTCCCTTTAGCATCCTTTTTGATAATACTAATGAGTTGTTCCTCAGTGGAGACATTTCCTGAATGGAGGATGGCATTTCTTTGTCTCCATAGGTGGTAAAGCCAAGCCCACACCAGGCCAGCTTGATCAAGATGGATCTATAAGCCCCTTTCCTTTAAGATGAGCAACACCCCATTGGACTATTTCCTGCCAACTTGCTTTAGCCTATGAAACTAGGCAACAACCCATATAACTTGATTCCAAATTCTGACAATCTCCATTGGAGTAGTCTAGCTTTAGTTGGGAGCTTATTGTGCATAGCAACCCAACCAATGAAAGCATGCCTGGGAATAGCAAGAGGGAACCAAAATAGATTATACCAATCTACTCTATTACATTTGGTTCAGATTTCATCCCAAGTGTCAGCACAAGAGAACTTATGAGAATCAGACCATAGAGCTCTATCTTCATCCCTTAAAGGGATCAAACACAACTTTGCTTTGAATGACCACTAAGTCCTCAGACCTTGCTGGCCTCCAACACCAGGTTTTGTCTTTTACGACAGAGTTTAAGGTGACTTACAACATCATATGTAACTATGACCATAATTATCAAGTAAAGCCCCTTCAGGAAGCCATGAGTCAAGCCATAAGAAGATTTTCCAGCCATCCCCAACTTCAAAACTCATAAACTTCATTGCTTCCCACTTTTAGTTAATGGGTCCGTGTTATTTTGAGGTTAAAATGGAAAATGGGATTTTCAATTTTTAATGGGTGGGTTTGGTGGATAAAATGAGAATTTCAATTGGAAAAGGGAGGGTTAAATTGTACATATGTTAATTTATGTTAGTTAATTTAAAGAGTAATTATAGAATACTCTCATATTTTTTCATCTCACATGAATGAAGGGTTCGTTAATTAAATTATGTACTCTTAAAATATTTTATAATCTAAGGGCTTCTTTAGTCTTTTGACCATTTGATGTAACATGCATATCATTTGAGGTATGCATGTTACTTCACTTGACTAAAACAGTATGAGTTCAAAAAATTTCCACTATAATTTTCCAAGTTTAACATTATTTAAGTTGCTAGGGAGGTGAAGTCAATACCGAATCAATTACATCTATTTTTCCGTAACAACTTTGACTCATGTTTTGTCTTTGAACGGCTTCACATACCTCTTCAAGGTGTGCACAGTGCATGGCTCTGAAGTCTGAAGTATTGTATTTAAGGCCCATATTTTCTTCTCTTCAGGCAAAGAAAACCGAGGAAATATTACACCATTAGAAAATCAATGAAAGCTGTTTCACCTCTTTTCGTATACTCTTTCTTATTCTCTTCCTTGTTAAGAATTACCTCCACTACACTAGACACTATCACTCCGAGTCATCCCATCAGAGATGACCATGGTGAGACTCTGGTGTCAGCTGGTGGAACCTTTGAATTGGGATTCTTCAGCCCAGGTATTTTGAAAAACCGATATGTGGGAATATGGTACGTGATCTCTAAGGGTACAGTTGTATGGGTAGCCAACAGAGAAACCCCACTTGAAAATCACTCTGGAGTTTTAAAGGTCACTGGACAATGGAAGTTCTTGTCCTTGTTGATACCACAAATAATACTACTATTTGGTCATCCAGCAATACATCAAGAACTGCAGGGAATAATCCAACTGCACAGCTCTTTGATTCTGGAAATTTTGTTGTGAAAGACAGAAATATTGATAACCCAGATAACATTTTGTGGCAGAGTTTTGATTATCCTTGTGACACATTACTACCGGATATGAAAGTTGGATGGGACTCAGCAACTGGTCTAGATAGGTATTTAACATCTTGGAAGAGCACAGAAGATCCTGCCCATGGTGAGTTTATAGGAAAGTTGGATCGTCGAGGGCTCCCACAGTTAGTTGCTATGAAGGGAGGCAAAATAAAGAGTAGACCAGGGTCTTGGAATGGCCTTTATTTTACAGGGTTTACTTGGTTAAGGCCAAATCCATATTTCAAGTATGAATTCGTGTTGAATGAGACAGATGTCTACTACGTGTATAAGCTCCTAAACAAATCTATTTTCTCAAGGTATGAATTCGTGTTGAATGAGAAAGAGTTCAATATTATTAGATGTAATTGTGGCTAATTAGAGTTTTCCTTATTAGTGTAATCCTAAAAGCCTATTAAAAAGAGGCTCCCTTACTTAATAGTTTAAAACAATCACATTATGAATAAAAATATTGTGATTAGAGAATGATTCTCTTGTCTTGTTTGGTAGTGATTCCAAACAAGATTTCAAGGAGATTCTAGGTGGTGATACTTAGGATTTGTCTTGTTTTATCTTTATTTTCCGTTATTCCTATTTTCAAATCATTCTTTCTGGCATCAGGTATGTATTGAACCCATCAGGCATTGGGCAGCGGTTTAGATGGACGGATCACACACAGAGTTGGGACCTTTTATCTACATCCCAGGCTGATCAGTGTGAAAATTATGCAACCTGTGGCGCATACACTAGCTGCAATATCAATAGGTCTCCTGTATGTGAATGCTTGAAAGGATTTATTCCAAAATCTCCAAAATCTTGGAATTCAGCAGATTGGTCGGATGGGTGTGTTCGAGGAACTCCACTGGGTTGCAATGATGGATCAGATGGGTTTCTCACGTACAAGGGGGTGAAATTGCCTGACACATCTTCTTCTCGGTATGATAGGAACATGATGAGTCTCAAGGAATGTGAAGAATGGTGTTTGAAAAACTGCTCCTGCACAGCATATGCAAATTTAGATATTAGGAATGGAGGAACTGGCTGCTTGCTTTGGTTTGCTGAACTGGTTGATATGGTAGAAGTTGCAGTGGGTGGGCAAGACCTCTATGTACGTGTGCCCGCTTCAGTACTAGGTATCCTCTTTGCTCTTCTTCTTCTTCTTCTTCTTCTTTCTATTTGGATTTGGATGATAGTTTTCCTCTAACCCGGTTTGGAGAAATCTCCTCCAACCCACTACGTGGCAAGTAAATAAACATCACATGTACTTTTAGTCACATATAATGAGTCATGTGACTTTTTCAAATAATACATGTGGATTGTCTATTTAATTGACACGTAGTATGTTGAAAGAGAATTTCTCCAAACCGGGTCGAAGGAAAACTATGTCCTTGGATTTGTGTGCTTAGAATTTTGGTACAGTATGTAGTCAGTTTACTGCAATCCACTACATGGCAAATACGTATACTTTAGTCACATGAACTATTTAATGAGTCATGTGACTTCTTTAAATAATACATGTGGATGGTCTTATAAGCGCCAGTCTACTATGTAGTAAGATGTAACAAACTGACTACAAATTGGTTTATAGCCAAACCATGTCCAAATTCTATCATCAAAAGTTCCTGAAATTTCAACAAAATATATATATATATATATATTTTATTTATTTTAAATTATTTAAACTTTTACTTTACCATAATTTTATGTTCTAATAAAAGTTGTGTCTTTTACACCACATATGACGTACTTTTACCAAGTGGTTCATTTACAATGATAGTTTACTTTATGTTAAATTCTATTAATAAATTTTCAAAAAGTTAGAAAATATTATTCCATATTACCATAATCATCTATGGTCCATCAATTTAACGGAAACAAAATGATTAGTAAAAGAGTTTGATAATTCCAAAAAATATTAATGGATGAGACATTGCTTATTATAAAAAGTTACGGGAATGATAAAAACTCAGTCTCAAATGATTTTTTTTTTTTTTTTTTTTTTTAAACTCTATTTTGTTGTTCACTTTCAATGCCATTATTAAATTTTTTACATTTACATATGATTTCTTATTCATCCGTGCATTGTAAGGCTATAGTACTTGTAATAGTATAAGGTCTGCTCTGATGCTGTATTCACTCATCCATTGCAGTATAATTTGAATTAAAGGTCTCACTTAATACTATTGTAAGCAAAAAAAAATTTATAACAGATATTCTCTAAGCTTACCCGTTAAAATACATTGAAAAAAACTAATGTGACACACCATATACTAACAAATATAAGTTCATTAACTCTACTTTTGAACTTTCAGATCATATTGAGGAAAAAAAGCACTTGTGGAAGAAAAAACAAGGAAAAATCATAGTCTGCAGCGCAATAGTACTCATGGGAATGCTAATACTTGGGCTGAGCTCATTTGTTTGGAGGATGAAACTTAAAAAGCAAGGTAATTTACAAGACATGGACTGATATTTTCTGAGGCATGAGAATAGATTTTAACTAGTTGCAAACTCGTGCAATGCACAGAAAATGAATTAAAATTAAATCTAAAAAATTATTGGTCTAACTATGATTTTTATTGTCTTTTATATTTTATCTAAATATGAAAATTGATAATTATTAAAAGACATTTATTATTATTGTGTTTATATATAAAATATATTATAGTATTAGGCATTTATTATGATTGTGTTTATATATATGGAATAATATATTATTTCTATTAAAGAAAATATAATATGTCAAGATTCTAATGAGATGTTTAATTATAGAATAAAATTTAAATTCAATTAAAATATATATATATATAAATAATGAGGTGTAAAATTGTGAGACAAGAAATATATATATATATATATATATATATATATATATATATATATATATATAATAAAATAATGAGGTGTAAAATTGTGAGAACTCAAAAGCTTATGTTGCGTAATATTATGAGTTCAACCAAAAATCAAAAAGCTTCGGTTTTACATTATAGTATAGATTTTAATTTTATTTTTGATGAACAATCAATTTCATTCCCCAAGAAACAATTACAAAGCAACAAGTTTTGTAGAGCAGATTTCACACTTAAAAGAGGCCACCTTGAAGCTTACAACAAACTAAGCTTACATCATACAGTGGCTTTTAGCCAATGCTCTAGCACGTAGGATGAGGATCCCATAATTCAACTGACAAGTGCATAATTGTTTTTCCATAGTGGGAATCCTAAATAGACAACTTAGAGGCTTGCATAACTGGCTACCACATCCTAGAGAAATAGTGGCTGATTTGCAATATACCATAATAATTGTCTCACACTACCTTACACACCACCTAAGTAAAGATATATATCCACAAATTATGAACATTTGTGGTCTCATGATTCACACTATGAAAGTTTAAAATGTGAATACTGATAATAGATTTTTAGCTTAGTAATTTAAATAAAAAAGTCTCCAAATGAGAAGAAACATCAAATAAGGTGGTCAACAATTTTGCTTTAACAATTAGAAATTTTGAAGTTATTTAGGCCCAATGACTCCCTTACTATTTTAGGAACGAGAAAAAGATGCCAAAATATCGATAATAACAATGAAGGCAGGAAGGAAGATATGGAGTTACCAATATTTGATCTGGCAACCATAGCTAATGCCACTGATAACTTTTCAAGCAGCAACAAGTTGGGAGAAGGTGGCTTTGGATCTGTATACAAGGTAAATTACAACCTAACCAGTTTGAACTATTTTCTTTCCTAAACTAAACTGGATTTTTTCCACTGAACTTTTGCTTTTTAGGGTACATTGCTTGGGGGGCAAGAAATAGCTGTAAAGAGGCTTTCAAAAAATTCTGGACAAGGATCGAACGAGTTCAAAAATGAAGTTATATTAATTGCCAAACTTCAGCACCGCAATCTTGTGAAGCTTCTCGGCTGTTGCATTCAAGAAAGCGAAAAATTGTTAATCTATGAATACATGCCCAACAAAAGCTTGGACTCATTTATTTTTGGTTTGCACTTTAACCCTCATAGAATTAAGAAAATTCATGTTTAGACATTTCATCTTTTATTAATGAATTCTTTTGTTGAGATTTTAGAAAATTAAGTATGTACTAACAAGAGTATGAAAATTGACAGACCAGACAAAGAGTAGACTACTTGATTGGCGTATGCGCAACAACATTATTGGTGGCATTGCTAGAGGGCTTCTCTATCTTCATGAAGATTCCAGATTGAGAATTATCCATAGAGATCTCAAAACTAGCAATATCCTACTAGATAATTCTATGACCCCAAAAATTTCAGACTTTGGTCTTGCTAAAACATTTGGGGGAGATCAAACGGAGGCCAACACCAATAGAATTGTCGGAACATTGTGAGTACTCTTACACTTCTTTTATAATTTACACTCAGATGTTTTGAACTTCTTTTTACTTTGTAATGATATTTTACAGTGGCTATATGTCTCCTGAATATGCCGGGTATGGACAATTCTCAGTGAAATCCGATGTTTTTAGCTTTGGAGTTTTAGTACTAGAGATCGTGAGCGGGAAGAAGAACAAGGGATTTTATGACTCAGGCCAATGCCTTAATCTTCTAGGACATGTAAGTATGAACATTTGCATTCCACTATTTCAATGCGTAAGTGTCTTTAGTTCCACCAGCACCTCCATTAGTACTGACATGTGAAATCACTCGGTCATACAATGCCCATGTAATTCTAGTTTTCCAACAATATTTGTGGGCAAATTGAAAGGGAGTCAAACACATTAACATCTGGTTTTTGTTTTAGGCATGGAGACAATGGATTGAAGATAAGCCAATGGAACTGATAGATGAATTCTTAAGCTTAGGTGACTCGTGCACTTTATCTGAAGTGTTACGATGCAATCATATTGGTTTGTTATGTGTGCAACAAAGACCAGAAGATAGGCCAAACATGTCATTAGTGGTTCTAATGTTAAGCAGTGAGATTTCATTGCCCAATCCAGGGCAACCAGGTTTCTATACAGAAAAGGCTCTACTTGAAGAAGATTGTTCATCAAAAAAGCTTGAAGCGCCTTCAACAAATGAAATGAGCTTTACATTGTTAGAACCAAGGTAGGATATCATCACTTGAGACTTAAGAGCAAAAGGGAGTGACTGAAGAAGAAAGACGCAAGCAATCGGTGTTGTTCACAACATAACGGTTTAACACAAAAGTGTTAAATAGCTTTTGTTTATAGGGATGGAGCTTCTACACTGAGCCATATCATGTATAGCATAATTCATGTGTTCCTTCTGAAAGTAGTGCTTATTTTCATTAAACCTAAATGATCCTCTCTATTTCGTCAATTTCACGGTTAAGATTTTATTTTCCTGAAATCTAATAGATCTGAACTATGAAATTGCTCCATTTCAAATGGAGATGATTCTTTTCTAGATGGGTCCAACAAAGCTTGATACCACTTTCTTAGGACTAAGTCACCTACTTTGAATTTTTTGGGATGAACCTTCTTGTTGAATGCTCTTTTGAATTTTCCTCTGGTACAACTATCCATGAACAAGCGTGTTCATACGCTTCTGTGTATGTCAAGTTGAGTTGCTCATTTGAATGAAAGATTTTGTTCTAATTTGTTGGTTTTGCTGTGAGATTTGATAACAGGTGATGTTGATTGGGTACATTTTCACTGATATGAGAGAAGAATGAAGTTGAATGAAAGAGGGCTTTTTTTGTCCAATTTGTAAAAGATCTTGTTTGGATGTTGGTTTTTAAGATTTGTTCTAAAAACACAAATTAGAAAACAAAAAGGCAAACACATATAAGGTATTCTCTAAAAAAAGGTATTTGCATGATGAATTTGAGACATGGTTTTTAAGATTTATTTTTAAAAAACATTCAGCCAAACAACAAGATCTCACCACTTTTAAGTCGGGAAAATCATTTTATAAAACGTTTACCAAGGCTTAAAGAAATCCTTGATATCTGATGTTCTTTCTTCATTTCCTATAAAAATGGGGTCTGGATAGGTAAGGACAATAAATGCATTCTTAACAGGTGCCCAAGGCACCCATTAACCCGACCTAAGTTAATATAATTTTGTGTTTAATCTTCTTTTAATTTGGGAGTTTTTTTAACATGATCATCTATTTGTTGTGCACATCATAAAAAGATAAATTAAAATTTTATAAAAACCTTAGGAAGTCTAAGTCCACTTTGACATAAATCAAAAGCGGAAAATTATTGAAAGAAGTCCCTTCACCATTTATTTGAGCAAAAATTTAGGTTGAAGGAATATAAATCGATGTAATTAGCTTTCTTAGACTAAATAGACAAAGGATAAGAACTAATTAAGTGGGCCTATTTTTTAATGGGCCGAGGTAGCTCATTATGTTTCTAAGCAGAAAAATACTTTTCTTCTCCTCCCCATTCACTTTCGCCCAAGCAAGGTTAGAAGGTAAGTCTCTCTCCCTCTTCCTCTTGTAAATGTTGTGGGAATTCCCAATGTTTATTGCTATGGAATGATTGTTTGAATTAATTGAATGGATCAAGTTAAGGTTTAAGCATGACTTGGGATTTCTATAATTTGCTTGTTATATGACTGATTAGTGAGTTTAAAATTCTAATATCAGATTTATGATGTATCTGAATCTTGGTACTTTGCCCATAACCCAATTGATAAAATGAGTTTTGTTTTAGGATTAGGATCTGAAATGATACCGTTTGATAATTTTGTTCCTGTTTCAGATTTTAGAAATCTTTCTGCAAATGAGAATTCCAGGGTATACTAGAAGATGGACAAGAAATTGCTGTCAAGAGACTTTCGAAAAGTTATGGACAAGGATTGAATGAATTCAAAAATGAAGTAAGACTCATTGCCAAGCTTCAGCATCGGAACCTTGTTAAGCTTCTTGGTTGTTGCATTCAGGGAGAAGAGAAAATGCTGGTGTATGAATACATGCCCAATAATAGCCTAGACTCCTTCATTTTCGGTTTGAATCTCCAAACCTAATGCATTTTGTTGAGCTCGTGTAACTATGTTATCAATATTTCATAAATATAGAAAATTTCCAATTTTTGGCTGAAATATGGGGATATATAATTAACTTGAACTTGAAACTTACCAGATCAAACAAAAAGGAAATTGTTAGATTGGTCCAAGCGCTTCCAAATTATATGCGGAATTGCTCGAGGGCTTCAATATCTTCATCAAGATTCCAGATTGAGAATTATACATAGAGATCTCAAAACAAGTAATATTTTACTTGACAGTGGGATGAACCCTAAAATTTCAGACTTTGGCATGGCTAAAACTTTTGGAGGAGATCAGTCAGAAGGAAACACAAATAGAGTGGTTGGAACTTAGTAAGTATATTCTGACATGCTCTTCATGTAAATCTACTTTCTTTAATAATTAAGTTTTCTCTCTTAAAACTAGTGATGTCCTGCAGTGGATATATGGCACCAGAATAGGCGGAAAGAAAAGTAGAGGGTTTTATCATCCAAACCACAGTCAAAACCTTATTGGGCATGTAAGGTTTAAAAAGTAAGATTTCATATCTAGAAATGTTGGACAAATGAATGACAAATTATGTTTTCATATTTTTAGGCATGGATACTGTGGAATGAGGGCAGACCAATAGAATTGACAGATGATTGTTTAGGACAATCACGCACATTGTTTGAAGTTCTTCGTTGCATCCATCTTAGCCTCTTATGTGTGCAACAGTGTCCTGAGGATCAGCCAAGCATGTCATCTGTGGTTGTCATCTTGGGCAGTGATAGTGCATTGCCTCAGCCCAAACAACCTGGTTTCTTCTTGGAAAAACATTCTAATGAAACACATTGTTTCTCAAGTAAGCTTGAATCATCTTCGATCAATGAGATAACAGTTACATTATTGGAGGCTCGTTAAGAATTTTGTACTAATGCAACTCATACAGCATTATCGATACATAATCATATTCATAGTTATAATCTGTAGACTGTATTCCTACACTCAGGTTAGCCATATGTGGCCTCCTTTTGGATATAAATAGTTAGAGATCCTCTTTTAGTGTTAAGTTTCTTTCTGGAGTTTGGAAATGCACTGCTTACATAAATGCAACCACTGTTGTAATCTAGATTTTGTGTGAAACTCGTTTAGATAATGTTTTTAAGTGTTTGGATAAATGCAACATTCATGTTGATCTATTGATTATCGTGATTGCCTAAGATCCTATAATTGACATTCCCATCAAGGACAGCCTTTTTCTTTTAAAATGATTTTTTGTGTTCTACCTAATCTGATTTTATCAGTTTCTACACACACAAGCAGACAACTATATTCTATTGTCTATATATTCTCTCTTATGTACAATGAAATCATAATCGGACATTACATAGATCTCTTTAAGATCTAGACTACTAAAATAACTTAACAGTGTCACTGGCAACCTGCCATCACTCTCAAGTCTACCATTTTTTACCTTCTGTGATTCATGTTTGCTCTCTTTGTTTTCTAATTTGAATTGTTTCTAACCCTTTAGTGCCCCCTAAATACTCATTAAGAACATGTGATGCAAAATAAGGCAGCCTTTTCTCTCTATACTCCCAACCTTACACAATTAAACAGTGCACTAATCTTCAGTAATCCATTCTTTTATGTGAAAACATAATGGGTCTCAATTTAGCTTGTTTCAAGAATTTCTTTTTCTTCTTTGTTGAGCTTTGATCATTACCTGTTCATTTTTCTTCATCGAATTTTCTTTGCTTGGTTGTAGATTTGTTTCCAACAAGTGGTTTGGTGCTATTATTTTCAGTGGGATCTTATTTGGAAGACTTTCATCATAGTGGTATATAAACTTCAAATTTAAGTATTCCTTGCTCATGTCACCTTGATTTATGATGACCGCATTAATCAATATCCCATTTGGGTCTTTAGTTGTGAATGCATCTCTCTTTTTGCCTTTATCCCTGTAGAAATTTTTAGCTGAATATTCTCAGTGTAAAATTCTTCTCTCTATGAGGTAGATTATATAGATGTACAATGGATCTAAATAAGGAAAAAATTAATCATGGCTAATTACACGATTAACTCCTATAATTAAGCTATACATATATATGCTAACAACACTCCCCCTCAAGCTGGAGAGTAGATATCAATGACTCCCAGCTTGCTACAAATAGAGTCAATGGCATTCTTGGGAAGAGCTTTAGTGAAGATGTCTGCTAATTGACTTCCAGAAGGTACGAACGGTGTGGTGATGTCTTTTGATTCCACTTTAGAACGAACAAAGTGACAATCAACTTCAATATGCTTGGTTCTTTCATGGAAAATTGGATTACTAGCAATATGAATGGTTGCTTGATTGTCACAGTAAAGAGGTGTCGGACCTTGTGTTAAGAGTCCAAATTCTTAAAGAACAGTTCTCAACCAGGTTAACTCACAAGTGGTATGAGCCTTGGCACGGTACTCTGCTTCAGCACTAGAGCGAGCCACAACTGATTGCTTCTTACTTCTCCAAGTGACAAGATTACCACCTATGAAAGTGCAATAACCAGTGGTAGATTTTCAATCTGAAGGTGACCCTGCCCAGTCAGCATCAGTATAACCTTCAATGCGGAGATGACCAGATGATCGATTAAAGAGACCACAACCAGGAACATTTTTTAGATACTTTAGGATGCGTATGACTGCATTCATGTGAGGAACTTGAGGGCTGGTCATAAATTGACTCACAACACTAACTGCATAAGAAATATCAGGTTTAGTAATGGTTAGATAAATAAGTTTGCCTACAAGTCTGCGATAGGTGTCTAGATCATCAATAAAGTCACCCTCATTTGGCATCAATTTCAAATTGGACTCCATTGGTGTAGCAATAGGTTTGGAGCCAAGATACCCTGTGTCTTGTACAATATCAAGGGTATATTTTCTCTGGGATAAACTTATTCCTGCTTTTGACCTAGCAACCTCAATACCAAGAAAATAACGAAGCTTACCCAAGTATTTAGTGAGAAAAACTCGAGTTAAGATGATTAATCAAGATCTGGATACCTTCCTTGTTACTCCCAGTAATGACAATATCATCCACATAAACCACAAGTATCACAATACTAATTTTTGTCTTCTTAAAGAAAACAGAGTGATCAGCTTGGCTGCGAGTCATACCCTGAGAAACTACTGCCTTACTGAATTTGTCAAACCAAGCACGGGGAGATTGTTTGAGGTCATAGATAGACTTCTTCAGATGACACACACACTCCCCCTTGGACTCAAACCCAGGTGGTTGAGCCATGTACACAGTCTCATTAAGATCACCATGCAGAAAGGCATTTTTGACATCAAGTTGGTGAAGTGGCCAATCAAGATTAGCAGCCAGAGATATAATGATGCGAATAGAGTTCAGTTTGGCAACAGGAGAAAATGTCTCAGTTTAATCAAGACCATAAGTTTGAGTGAAGCCCTTAGCCACAAGACGAGCTTTCAAACGATCAATAGTACCATCAGGATTTTGTTTAACTGTAAAAACCCAACGACAGCCAACAATAGATGTACCCACAAGTTTAAGAATGAGATCCAAAGTATGATTCTAGTCTATAGCATGCATCTCTTCTTCCATGGCCTTATGCCAACCAGGATGAGAAAGTGCTTTCTTGTAGGACTTGGGAACAACAATAAATGAGACTGACAAAGAGAATGCTTTAAAAGAAAGAGACAAATGATCAAAGGAAACAAAATTAGAGATAGGATGGTCGGTACAAGTACGCTTACTCTTATGAAGGGCAATAGGAAGATCAAGATCGAAGGTAGACTGAGGAAGAGGTGGATCTGCAGACGTCAAGGCGAACGAGGGAAGCAGTGGAGGGGACTCTACTAGTGGTGGAACAAGAGGGACACCCTGATGTTGGCGACGAACATAAACCTGAGAGATAAGTGGAGCCTGTGGAGCAAATAGAATAGGTGTAGAAATAACAGGACTAGAGAGGATACATTCTTGTAACTGTCCTCCCTAAGGAGAATAATAAGGAACATCGTCAAAAAATCTCACATCAGCACTAAGAAAGTGTTTTTGTAAGGAAGGACTGTAGCACTGATAACCTTTTTGAGTACGAGAATAACTGAGAAAGATGCACTTGTGTGCACGAGGATCAAGTTTGTCTCGATTAGGATTGAGATTATGGATGAAAGAAACACAACCAAAGACTTTGAGGGGAATAGAGAAAGGACTCTTATCAGCAAATAAAATCTCAAAGGGAGACTTACCTTTGAGAACATGAGAGGGCATTCTATTCAAAAGATATGTAGCAGTAAAAACTGCATATGCCCAAAAAAGTTTAGGAACATGCATTTTTATCATAAGAGCACGAGCAATAGTTAGAATGGGCCCATTTTTACGTTCAGCAATGCCATTTTGTTGATGAATACGAACATAAGATGTTTGATGAATAATACCCCTAGACGTAAGAAATTCTTGAAATGAACTTTCTGTATATTCACGAGCATTGTCAGTTCGGAAAGCAAGAAGTTTGGCATTAAATTGATTAGAGATTTCAACATAAAAAGACTGAAAAATTGCAAACAATTGAGATCTATCTTTAAGCACATACACCCAAGTTAAACGAGAATGATCATCAATAAAAGTAACAAAATAACGCGCACCACATAAACCAGTAGTGCGAGCTGGTCCCCAAACATCAGAATGGACCAACTCAAAAGGATGTAAACATGGCTCATCATTACGAAGTTTAAAAGTAGCTCTATGATGTTTACTCAGTTCACAAGTTTCACAATTAAAGCTAGAAAAATCAGATAAAGATGGAACTAATTGTTGAAGATTGAGGGACGAGGGGTGTCCAAGACGGCAATGCCACTGATATGGAGAGACTGAGGAACGTAGAGCAGATGGAATCGAAGTGTGAAACGGTCGAAAGTAGTAGAGTCCATCCTTCTCAATGCCCCCACCAATCATCCTCTTTGTCTTTAGATCCTGAAAGACACAATAAGATGGAAAGAAGGCAATAGAACAATGTAAGGCAACGGTAAGCTTGTGAACAGATAATAAATTAAAAGGAAACTCAGGTAAGTATAAGACATTGGAAAAGGTGAGATTAGGAGTGCTAATAGTACCTATCCCTTGGACAAGGGTTTTAGTGCCATTAGCAATAGTGACACAAAAAGGAGAACAAGGATTTGAAATATTCGAAAGAAGTGAAGAATTACCAGTCATATGATCAGAGGCTCCCGAGTCGATAACCCAAGGAGGACTAGATGATGAATGAAGACAAGTGTTACCTGAGGCGACCATGGAGGAGGATGAGGCACGTTGGAGAATTGAATCATACTCAGCCTTGCTTATAAGAACCTGCTCCTCAGAAATAGGGGTGGAGTTATCCCCATCAATAGTAGCATGATTAGCCCAAGCTGGTTTGCCATGAAGCTTCCAACAGAAATCAAGTGTGTGATTAGTACGACCACAATGAGTACATTTTCTAGGGCAGCGGCCACCACCACCATTACGACCACCTCGGCTACCACGACCATTATGGGTACCCTAGCGAGAACTATGATCACCACACTCCCCCTAAGGAGTATCATAATGCCCAACAAGAGCAGATTGCTCGTCTTTGACACCAGAAGATGAGATAGCTGCTCTTCTAACTCAAGCATAAGTCTCAATAACAGTAGGTATGTCCTTTCCAGATAAGATCTGAGAGCGAATGGGATCAAGGTCCGGCTTAAGACCAGATAAAAACTTACCAACTTGAAATTCTTCCCGATACTTTTGCTGTTTCTACAAGTCAGTGGACAATGGTTGATACACATTAAGTTCATCCCATATACCTTGGAGAAGAGAGAAATATTCCTTAATCGAGCGATCACCCTGCTAAGAGAGAACATATCTTGATAAAGCTCATGAATTCGAGTAGTATTTTCTTCAGAAGAATACATGAGATGCAATGTATCCCAAATATCCTTAGAAGATTCCACGTACAACACATTGTTGAATACATCGGGTTCTAGATTGTTCCATAGCCAAATCATAATCTGTGCATCCTCTTTAAGCCACTGAGGAATTTTGGTGGCATCAATGGGTTTGGTAGTCGTTAGATATGATTCTTTGCCACGACTAGTCAAGAAAACACGAACAGCATGTGATCACTGAAGATAATTGGAGCCCTTTAATTTGGTACTAGTCAGAAAACCAAAGAAAAGAGAATCCTGAAAGTCTTTGGTGTCACCCATAATTAAAAATAATGATAGTGGAAGTAAAACAGAAACTCAATATCAAAGTAATAGTGACCAAGGCTTAACTTGCTACTTGTATGTGAGACAAAAGGAGCCAACAGTAACAAAGTAATAGCAAGATGCAATAAGTAATAAAAGGTCTAGTATGTTACCAAGAAAGATGCTGAGAATACCAAAAAATAGTGGGTGTTACCAAGATGCACGTGACCACAACTTAAAAATAAAAAAATCTGATATCCAAGGTCCATTGTGGTTTCGAGAGAGATATGAGAGAGTAACCACTATGGTTGCGAGAAGATCCAAGAGAGTGGGTGTTGGCAGCGGCGTGAGAAAGCCATGACCGATGTCCGAGACAAGCCTGAGAATAGCTGAGAGTAGTAGATCGAGAGTCGAGGACCACCGAAGTAAAACCTGTGGTGAGAGAAAGGCCGAGAGGGTCACCGCAAGTCTGTGTGGAGTACGAGGAGCCGAGATGTCACTGACGAAGCCTGGTGAACCGATATAAGTCCGAGATGGTCACCGGCAAAGCCTGGTGAGCCAAGAGATGACCACCGACAAAGCCTGGTGATCAAGATAGGTACCACCGAGTCTCGGCAGTGCCGGAATCCGAGATAGAGAACAAAGAAACCCTAAAATTTTAGGGTTTTCAAAGAGGAATAGGTAAACTGCTCTGATACCATGTAGAAATATTTAGTTGAATATTCTCGGTATATAATTCTTCTCTCTATGAGGTAGATTATATAGATGTACAATGGATCTAAATAAGGAAAAAATTAATCATGGCTAATTACACGATTAACTCCTATAATTAAGCTATACATATATATACTAACAACAATCCCTTATAAAATAGCATAGTTATTTATTCATTAAAAAAAAAGCATAGTTATTTGAATATGATAAATTTCAAATGATGAACAGGGACACTGTATATTGGATTTGCAGAAGGATTTAAGTAAGGACATTGAGAACAATAGTAAGCTACTTTCTTCTCAATCTCTCTCCAACACACATATGTGCACGCATACACGTGCATGAATATACACTGAATTGCTAGACTTGAACCTAGGGGTGATCACGGGCCAATTTGGGTTGGGTTGCGTATTGACCAGCCACTGGACCTGCTGTTGACCGACAGGTATAGTGAAACCGACCACACAACACTTTTGGGTGGTTAAAAAAATCATTTTTTCATAGCAAAATTGGGCTTGTTGGGTTGGTGCTGTGCCCTTTTTTTTTATTTTTTAAATTGAGTCACCATTTGAGAGTTTTTGGCCTTCCTTTTGTTTCAGCTATGAGCCCTAATTTGAGAGCTTTTTAAGTTTCCCTTTTGGGCTTCATAATTTTTCATTCTTTTAATCACCTTAGATAGAAAATCATAAAACAAATATGAAAATGGAACCAGCCTACCTGCTACTGCCTAGTGCCTATATCCTACAAAAATTACAAATGAAAGTCACCTTGCTGTCTCCTACGTAAGTTTAACTTCCTAGTTCTTAACATCCAAATTATCAAACATACAAACACAACTTATCCAAAGTTAGTATCAGTACAGACATGACACATTCAAAAAAATAAAGAAAAAGGTATCCAAATATATAAATTCAAAGGTGTTGTTGCCTCTGGCACTTTTGCGGCTCCTGCATCTTAAGGGAGAGAATAGTAACTCTATTTAATGATAAAGAATGAGAACATAAAGAATAGACTATAAATGGAATGCAATGTACAATTTTTTTACTAAGCAATGCTATCACTCAAGATCAGTAGCTATGTTTGAATTTGAACGTGAACTTTACTTTGAAAAAGCTAAAAATAAGATCATTTATGAACAATAAGTTAAATTTTGCTTTATTATCTATGTATAATAATATCTACAAAACTAAAGACGTTTGACTTTTTGTTGACCTCATAATATTATGCATAAACTTATGAGACCTCACAATTATACACGTCATTATTTTAATATATATATTTTAATTCCGTTTAAATTATATTCTATATGTTCTTTTAATCCTCCATTACAATCTTACCACATTATATGTTCTTTAAATGGTAGAATAGATAGTTTCATATAGAAACACAAATGTAAATTCCTATTATTAACTATCATAATTATCAAATTTCATATTTAAATAAATAAATAAATAAAGAAAAAAAAATCATATTTTGTTAACCTGACTAGTATATAAAAATACACAAGAAAATTTAACAAATAAATTTAAATGTTACCTTTGTCATATCTTATACCCCTGTATAGTTTCAGCAGATTGATGTGCAAACCAAAATGAACCAAACTAAAAACGAACAGGTAGTTTTGGCTTAACAAGCACCTGAATACCATAAAGTAGGTCAAGAATATCACACTGTCTGTGAACACTGTACAACTCTGCATATATAAGGCATGGTAGCAATATGATGCAGCAGAAAACTAACCCATCAATGATTTTATAATTTTTGCTTAAATAGAACTACTGCATTGAAAATTTAACGGGTTTTAAATTTAATCAACAAACCAGATCCTATTATGTATGTCTTTGAATCAAATGCACAAGCAATTATTAGATCCACTTCCCCCACCTAAAAAAAAAAAAAAACAGAGGAATAATACTAATAAACATGAATATATCTCAAACAAAAGAATAAGAAAACGCATAAACCATCCGCCATCTGACGCATTCATCCTCAAATTTTATAGCTTAAACCCTAATAAGCTCACGGCCTCACCTAGCCCTAACCTAAATCCTCAATAATCACCAATTGATCCAAATAATATCAAATCGAAATGTGAGAGAGAGGCCATTGGATAGGGTGGGATAAGGTAATCTAAGTGGCCAATAAGAAGCAACCAGCTGTAAAAAAGCGGCCACGTGTATTAAACATTAGTTGGGTTTGTTGGGTGAGATTTTATCACATCTAACACTTGACCATCCCGAGTTTTTAAAATAAAAAAGCCGAAATCGACCGGCCCAATGTCGAAACCTTGCCTATGGACTGGGTGGTAGTTTTTTTAGTTATTTGAATAGCCCTTGAATAGCTACGATTCCTAATTGATACATGTTTGGATGGAGTTCAAAATTATCTTCCATTGAAATGCAATGTTTGGTTGGACCTTTTACCACAAAATCTGATATTTTATTTTTGTACCCAAAATCCACAACAGAGAAAAGGGAGTTTTGGCAAAAAAATGCTTTTTTTTAAGTTATTTTGCTAAATGTTTCCCAGATTTGAAAAATATTTGTATTTTTAAACACTTATTGAAACTTGTGTTTACTAAACACAAGATTAGGCTTTTTTTTCAATCTTGTATTTTAGAAACACAAGATTACCAACTTTTTTGGTTTTCCTTCCAACTTTCTTTAGTCACTGTGCAAAAATATTAAGGGTAAATTACACTTTACCACCCTAAACTATCACCCCTTTTTCACTTCACCCCCTAAACTTTAAAAAGTAACAATTGACCCCCTAAACTATTAAAATTGCACGGCCGTTACCCCCTAATGCCAAAATCCAGTTAAAATAGACGGAAATGAGCCACACGTGACACGCACGTGCTCTCGGGCCCACCAAAATAACTTTACCAAATTAATTTTTTTCAAAACCCCGAATTACCCTTACCCCCCTTAACCAAATCTGAGATAAAAACAAAGTTTCAGCTTCAACCTCAATCAATAGCAACTGGAACAGCTGTGATGTTTGATTTCAAAGCCTCACCAGCTATGGCCATGAGATCTTTGGATAAAGAAGTCCCAACTTTCCCATCTTTGTCTTCTTCCTCGTAAACACAACGATAAGAAAACCCCGATCACACCGGCGCTGACCCACTGATTAAATCCCCGGCGCTGACTCGAGCCAACGACCCAAATCTGGTCCAGCTGAAGCTCCGATCCCCCCCAAAACCGAAACCCTCGATCAATAACCCCCAAAACCGGCGTTGACCCACTGAGAAAACCCCGATCACTCTGGTGCTGACCCATTGATTCAACCCCACTTAACCAAAATCTGAAATTCGGGAAGTTTAAAGTCGTATCGGGACCCTTCAAAGCCAAAGCCGCCATGTCGTACGCCGCCGCGGCCATCTCCGGTGTACTGTACGTACCCAGCCAAATGCGCGTGGTTTTACGTGGCTCGCGTATCTCGGAAACCCATTTGCTGCACCTGCTCCGAGAACCTCTCTATATTTGACCGATCCGGATTGAGTAGAAGACCCTTCTGCCCCAGGAGCTGGAGATTAGTTTTTTTTTTTTTTTTAATATAACAAAAAGTATAACTAATTTGGCTTTTGGTTTTATGTAAATAAAATGCATGAGATTAGATGACTGGGGAGAGGTTTATCAGTTATTGTTAATTTTTATTTTGAAAGAGGTTATTATTAATTTTTGTTAAGGGTTTTTATTTATTTCATGAGGTATTTTGCAAGATCCACACAAAGAAACCCACCATGTTCTAAGCTGCAGCACCAAAACCCATCGAATTTCACGGAAATACAATATCCAATGATCTATTAAAAGCAAGGAAGGCAACCCATTAAAGCTAATTAAGCACAATTTCTCAGCAACCCAAATACCAGAAAGAAATGTGAAACACAAAGTGGACGGCAACCCAACCAATTAAAGCAAATGGCAACCCACTGAAATTGTGGGGTTTGATCAAGACATATGAGAGAGATGCGCAGATCTGGGCAGGTGTGAGGGAGAGAAAGAGAAAAAACTTTCATAAAATTTTTAACTCATCTCTCTCTCATTTGCTTAAATCTGGAGTTGCATTTAATATATAGTTAGTCTAGGGTTTAACCTCTTAAAAATATCATTCTATGGGTAAGGGTAATTCGGGGTTTTGAAAAAAATTAATTTGGTAAAGTTATTTTGGTGGGCCCGGGAGCACGTGCATGTCACGTGTGGCTCCCTTCCGTTTATTTTAACTGGATTTTGGCATCAGGGGGTAACGGCCGTGCAATTTTAATAGTTTAGGGGGTCAATTGTTACTTTTTAAAGTTTAGGGGGTGAAGTGAAAAATGGGTGATAGTTGAGGGTGGTAAAGTGTAATTTACCCTAATATTAAATGAATATGAAATGAAACTTGTGTTTTGTAAACACAAGTTTCATTTAAAATATGAAATGAAATGACCGTTTGAAATGACCTGACCGCTGACCGCTGACAGTTCACGTGTTAGAAATTTTAAATGAAACTTGTGTTTACAAAACACAAGTTTCATTTAAGTTTGAAATGAGATTAGCTTCGCCGTTCACGTGTGTGAGAAAATTTAAATGAAACTTGTGTTTTGTAAACACAAGTTTCATTTAAATATAAAATGAGAATAGCTTCACGCGTCCGTACAAATAGTGGCGATAAAAATTTAATAAAACACAAGTTTCATTTAAGTATGAAATGAGATTAGCTTCGCCGTTCACGTGTGTGAGAAAATTTAAATGAAACTTGTGTTTTGTAAACACAAGTTTCATTTAAATATGAAATGAGATTAGCTTCACGCGTCCGTACAAACAGCGGCGGTAAAAATTTAAATGAAACTTGTGTTTTGTAAACACAAGTTTCATTTAAATATAAATGAGATTAGCTTCACCGTCCGTACAAACAGTGGCGATAAAAATTTAAATGAAACTTGTGTTTTGTAAACACAAGTTTCATTTAAATATGAAATGAGATTAGCTTCACGCGTCCGTACAAACAGTAAAAATTTAAATGAAACTTGTGTTTTGTAAACACAAGTTTCATTTAAAACTTTAATTTCCCTTTTTCCCACGTTCTGACATTTTCTTTTTCAGACGTCTGAAAATTTTTCAGACGATCTGATATTTTCTTTTTCAGAAGATTTGACATTGCAGAATAAAATTGAATTTGTGTTTCCTAAATACAAGATTCATTAAAATTTCCTCTTTCAATTCACCTTTCAGTCTTTCCTCTTAACATCCTAATACCTAATACATATCTCTCTTTCCTCCTAACACAGAAACATCCCAACACATATCTGTCTTTCCTCCCAACACAGAAACAGCGATTTTCTCAATTTTCACTTGTTCACTCAAATCTTCCCCTTACTTCATTGATCTATTTGGATATCTCTTATCTCAAAATACGGTAAACAAATCTACATCCTTATTATTTTCAGATCTCTTTCATCTATTATTTTAAGATCTTTTTTTTTTTGTTAAATTATTATTTTCAGATGTAGTCTAGAAAACACTAATAATAATTTTGACAATCTCAGCAATAGACTATGATTTGTGGCTTGTTTGATGTTCTAATGTCTTTTTTTTTTTCTTTAATAAATTATTATTTTAGATCAACATATATTTGATTATATCTTTTTGTTTTACCTTTATTTCTTTATAAATGTCAAACACTAGATTGGGTACAAAAAAAAAATTAATTGTTTTATTATAATAATGTTATGAGAAGTTTAATAAATTTAAGAATAAAATCTAAACTAAACTTTACAATACACAAGTTGAATGAAGAAATAACACTAAGTAACATTAATTGTGACAAGGAAAAAAAAAAACTTTCACAAAAAAATATAAATGAAGAAAAAAAAAATACAATTGGCTCACATTGATGTTCGTAGCTGATGATCATAGTATATTTATAACCATCATAGGCATATAATATTGCATTAAAAAACACAAAAAAAAAAAAATATATATATATATATATATATATATATAATATATATATATATATATATTCAGAAGAAAAATAGAATCACCCAATAATATGTTGAAACCATTTATTAATCTTCTGAAAATAAAAATAAATAAGACACAGTCATCTTAAAATAAATTCTTGTACCACGAGATTCTATTGTGTTCATACTTAATATGTGTTATTTGTCACTAACATGTTATAATTTGAATTGATTTAAATAGGTTTATCCATGGCTCCAATTATCATCTATGTTCACTACAATGGAGAAATAACTAATAGTCATGAAGGGATTCAGTATCAAGGGGAACATGCGAAGACAAAGATTATTCGATTAAAACATAGAATTTCGAAGTTGAGTAAACTGAAGAAGCAAATATGTAAAGCACTGGAATTGGATCATCATTTGCATGTCATGACTATTACTTATCGGCATCCTCATATAATACTCAACAACGTTGCTCAGTTCATACCTGTTTTGATAACATCCGATGATGATGTTAATCTCATATTTGATGTACACAATGCTTGGCCTCAACTTGCAGTTATTGAGTTATATATAGTTGTGGAGCCTATAACACAACATGATCTTACCCAACCCCTCATAACACCGTCTCATGAGGGACAAACACTCACGGAAGAATGTGGTCCCAGTAATCAACATGACTATTTTCCATCTGAACAAAGTCATTTAGATGAACAGGTTATAATGAATGCTCAGACTCTCCAAGTGGATCATCTTGATGATGAGTTCATCGATAGGATTGTTAGTGAGTCGAGACATCATCTTGATGTTGATGATCAGTATGAAGATTCAGATATTGAGATAGCCATTAGTGGTGGTGGTGTTGATGGTCAAGCTGCTGCTGCTGATGATGATGATGATGACGACGATGACAATAATGCACTGGGGGATGATCAAGGTGAAGAAGAACACGCTATGCCTAGTTATCCTATCATGGAAGCTCCATCACCAGCGTTTATTGCAAATACATGGGACAACATTATAGTTCCATCAAATGATGAGGTGCAGTGTGTATCCGTTTGGAAAAGGGGGATGGAATTGAGCAAAGGGATGTTGTTCAACAACAAAGATGAGCTGCAATTCGCAGTTAGGGCGTACTCCATAGACAAGAACCAAAGTTATAAAGTGAGTGAGTCAAGCATGGTGAAATGGGCAACTTATTGCTCTAAGTGTGAATGGTACCTCCGGGCATGCAAGCGTAAGAGGAAAGAATATTGGGAGATCACAATATACAATGGTCCTCACACATGTACAAGTAGCACCGTTACTAATGATGGTAAGATGATGAATTCAAAATTTATTGAAAGACAGATTCACCATTTGGTAAAGTCTGACCCTGCTGCCAAATTAAAGCTTTTAACTGCCGAAATAAAAGAGATATGGGGACAAGATGTTTCTTATTTTAAGATATGGGATGCGAAACAGAAAGCAATTGGCAATATATATGGGGATTGGGATAAGTCTTATGAGGAGTTACCCAAGTTTCTGTTGGAAGTACAAGATAGAAATCCAGGTACACAAGTGGAATACCAAAACATTCATACCAACCATGCAGGTATTAATTTTTTTCACCGTGTTTTTTGGGCGTTTGGTCCTTGCATTACAGGGTTCCAACATTGTAGGCCAGTTATCAGCATCGATGGAACACATCTTTATGGTAGATATGAAGGGAAGTTGTTGATTGCGATGGCCACCGAGGCGAACAATGAGATTTATCCACTCGCATTTGCGGTTGTTGAAAGCGAAAATGGTGATAGTTGGTCATGGTTTTTGGACTGCATTAGAAAACATGTCACGAGTAGAAAACATCTTTGCATCATATCAGACCGCCATGGAGGGATTTTGCATGCTATTAATGGGAGAACTGTTGATGATTGGCGGGGTGATAACGGCCATCACCGATATTGCATTCGTCACTTTGCCAGCAACTTCCTTAAACGATTTAAAGACACACGATTGAAAAATATGATAATGAAAGCAGGAAGTGCTAACCAGATCCGTAAATTTGACATGATAATGGAGGTCATTAAAAGATACAATGAGGAAGCTCGCATAGAGCTAGATACGATCCCGAAGGAACTTTGGGCACTGGCCCATGATAATGGACGGCGATATGGGGCAATGACCACAAACTTGTCTGAGTGCTTCAATGGTGTATTAAGAGGTGCACGCAGCCTACCCATTACTGCAATGGTCCAATACATTTTTTTCAAACTTGTGAGTTATTTCGATGCCAAACGTAACCAAACTCAAGCTCAACTAGATGATGGTCAAGTGTTCAGTGAATATGCTACGGATATATTTGAGAAGAATAAAGAAAAGGCAGCCAAGCATGGACCAGTGAATAGATATGATCATCGTTCAGGTATCTTTGCTGTTCAAACACCTGTTAATGCTTTCTCTGCAAATAGGGGCAACCACATTCAAGTTGTGAACTTGTTTGAGAAAAATTGCACCTGTGGGAAATGGCAATTGTATAGGATCCCTTGTTCACATGCAATCGCAGTTTGCAACAATGTGAGCGTTGATGTGCGGCAGTTTATTGACCCATTTTATACATTGACTGAACGACTAGCCTGCTATGATCATTCTTTTATGCCTATTCATGACAAGGGATACTGGCGTAATGTTGAGGGCCCTAGGCTAATACCTAACCCCGCACAAAAAAGAGGAAGCGGTCGCCCAAAGGCAACAAGAATAAGGAATGAGATGGATTGGATTGAGCGTCAAAGTGGTCGTCCAAGTTGTGGAATTTGTCGTGAGGAAGGACATAATCGTCGAAGATGTCCTAATGCGAATCCTACATCAACCAGTGGTAGTGGTAGAGGTGCAAACTAGGTATTCAATTCAACCCTCATTGAGTTGTAAAATATAATGACTACTAAATGCAACTTCTATTGCCAATATGTCATGTTTTATTATTGAGATTAGTTAGCCCTTTCCTTTTGAAGGGTTTCTTTTTAAATTTATCAATCACCTAGCCATTTATATCCCTCATTCTTTTCTTGTTTATTTGAATAATTGCATATATAATAAAATTCTTCATCAATTTCTCATTCAATTCAACATGAATAAAAGGAAACATCAATAATTTTGAGATCAACAAAATTCTACATGAATAAAATTCTGCACCAATTTCTCATAAAATTCTGCATCATAAAATATCTGTTTCAAAATCTCATAAAATTTTTACATCAATAAAATTAAATAAGTTTGAAATAAAAAATATCTAGGTTACGCCAAGTTGTTTAAAATAAAAATATCTAGAACAATATTATTTGTAAACAAAAAGTAAAATTTCCAGGCCCAGCTTTAACTTTGAACTTCACTTGAGGCATTTGCAAGATTTGAAGTCTCCAATGTCTCTTGACTGTCCTTGTTCTTGATGTGGGCTTCATCCAAGGCATTTGTTAGATTTGAAATCTCTACATTCTCTTCACTATCCTTGTTCATGATGTGGACTTCTAATGGCCCCAGATTTGCTTCAAGATCCTTGACTTTGGAGGTTAATGATCTCACATTTCGAGCTTCTGCTAGTTGATTGGAGGATGCTACCTATCACATAGATGTTAAATAGATGTAAGGGAGCTTATGTTTTCAAACTTCTTCCTGCCAAAACATTTCGAGCTTATGTTTTTTATATTAGCATTTAAAAATCAATCTTGTGATTTCCTCCAACAAAACTGAAACAGTAAAAAAAAACTTTGGCTACCATAACAAGACTTACTTGCAAGATCATGCAATTTTTTCACAAAACTAGCAGCTGATGATAGTCTAGGCTGGCATTTATTCTGCGCATATTATCAAAAACATTGTCATTAAACAATAATATACACAAATAAACAGAATGAGATATAATTGATCATTATGGGAAACATTATATACACTTACAGTATCAGCTATGGGGATCTATTTTTCCCACTACTCCCCCTTTGAATCACCATGTCAGTAGCAAAACTAAAAGCTCCAGCCTGGATTGGACTATTCAAAAAAATCTGAACAAAAAGAAACAATAAAAAGAAAAAAGACTCGAAGGATTAGAAACTTGGAACTTGGAAATGCAGAGATATAGGGGTAGATGGAGGACCTGGTTGGCCTTGGTGTGCTGCCACTGTTATTACTCTTTTATCGATACTTATTCTCTTGAATTTCCCAACCTCACTTCTCTCACCAAGCAAACAAGTCCTACAAAGTATAAATTGAATTCAGCACCTATGTGCAATAGGAAGAAAAGTCCCTTGACATTTCACATAGAAAATAATTACGTTGTAGAAATTTCAAGATCATGGTTCAAACGAAGTTTAGCCTGAAATTTCAGTGCAGAAAATGAGGACCACCTGCGGGAGGTTGAGTTAGTTGGCTGCAGTCACCCTGAAATTTGAAAGCAAGGAAATAATTTTCAAAATGACCAAAAACATGTAGAATGGTTCAGCACCCTTGACAATAAATTAAGAAAGAAAATAAATTAAAATTGATTTAAAAAATGGTAAGAAAATAAAGGATTCAGTGTACTCCAGTTCAGAAACAAACTGTCAGAGAGAATCAAACTTTGTTATTTGGTTCTTGACTTTTTGTGGGGGGAAATAGACTAAGGATAATTGTATAGCCAAGAAATGCAGGACAGAATACATTTAAGGGAGACCTACATGACAACACTAACCAATCTGATATTACAGCTCAACCAAATTCCAAGAAAGGAACCTATGTTCTGAAGAAAGAAAAAATAAATCCCAAACCTTACACAAATTGTAAACTGCTTTCTCTTTGAATATGTATACTTCAAATCAAGGAACCCCGTTAGCACTATATGATCAACTTCCTTGTAAGCAGAAATATCTTAATAAGGAAGATGTATGAAATTCACAATCCTTCAGCTGTTCTTCACCTACCATTACCATGTGCTGTCCAAATTATTTTCTGAAGTCAACAAGCATAACTCAAAACTCAAGTTTTTAGTTGCCTAATTCTCTTTTACAGCA
>OU015763.1:695246-716066 GCA_907173295.1 Fagus sylvatica | reverse complement strand
TGTAAAGCTCTTGAAACAACGCTTCTGGATATGATAGAAGAACTTCTTACAGAGTAATGCTCTCACCTTTGTCTGAGGGAGTGACTCCAATGTAATTCTCTCACTTTTCTAAGAAATCCTCTCACCTTTGTCTGAGGGAGTGACTCCAATGTAATTCTCTCACTTTTCTAAGAAGTCTCCCCGAATATTCTTAATTTCTTCTTTTCATACTACCCTTCTTTTGACTTTTTTGTTTTGTTTCAGGTTTCTTTAAGCGTGGCACATGGGATGAATACTTTGTTGGAAATTTCTGCGTAACTTCCTGATGGCCGGCCAGCTACCTATTGGAGTCCAGCTCATATTGCTTTCTGACCCTCCAAAACTTTCATTTTTTGGTAAAAGTAAAAGGGATAACAGGTGGGGCCTTCGGTCAACAGTTTAGAGTTTTTTTTTTTTTAATTTATCTTTATAGGGCCTGGTGTCGTTTTATGGGGAGTAGAAAATAAAATAAAATCAATTCTTGTAGTTTTTGTGGGGAATCCTCGTGGAAAGACTATGAGGGTGTTTGGTATACTTGTTTCAAATTATGATTGCGTTTGTGCGGGTTCTACTAAAAAATTTGTTTACTATATCGGATTTAGTTTTATTCTTGAATTTTTTTTTTATGGGTCTCACACCACTTTTCAACCGAGGGTTGTTTTCATTATTTGTTTTTTATCTGATTTTACTCTACACGTACACATAAATATAATAATATTTTTTTATAATATAATCACCAAATCTTTTTTTCTCTTTTCCACCTTCACACTCTCTCTCTGTTGTATTTTGTCCCCGATATTGGTCTCTACGTTCTTCATGGCAAGTCACGGTGGTGGATTGAACTCGCGGTGGACTCACACAGTGGGTCACGGTGGGCTTGTAGTGGTTCATGCAGTGAGACTCAACTGATCGATGAACCCAGCCGTTAAATTTCTTTTCCATCCATCCCTGACAATTTTTAAAGGAATATTCTCCACTTAAACTTAAAATAATTAATGCTCAGTCCCCTTTTCCCTAATTTTTAAAAGAATATTCCCTACTTAAACTTAAAATAATTGGAATATAATTTTTCTTTTTAGCGTTGGTTAGTTAGACATTGGTTAAAAAATTAATAAAAAATAAACAAAAAAAAAAGGACAGAGTTAATTATTTTGTAAATTTGTGAGTGGAAGTGTTATTTTCCAAATTAGAGTGTAACGAATCTGATTTCCTCAAAAGAAAATAATGTCAATGTGACTTCCTTTTTTTTTTTTTTTTTTTTTTTTTTTTTTTTTTTTTTTTTTTTTACATTTTACATCCCATAAAAGTTGCACAGCCTCCCAAAAAAATTAATTTTAAAAGGCTTATTAACGATGCCCTAATGCCTTAACCCTTAAGGCATCTGTTAATTGGACCCAAACATCATCTGTCCATGTCAGTAAAAAAAATTATTTAACATTTATTTATTTCTTATTACTAACACTTTCACAAAAAAATCAAAATTTCTTTTGAAACCTTGAAAATTCACCGAGAAACCCAACCATGAAATCCTAGCACCAAATCAAACCTTCACTTGTCCATGCAAATGAGAGCCGCTGATACCCAACCAACCTTAAAAATCTCAGGTCTCTCTGATACCTAGGCAAACTCCAAAATCAATAGCATCAAAACCTCACAAAATCAAAACCAAGGGAGAGCACAAAAATTAACCTTATGGGTTATACTTGATTCTGGACTGAGGTGGCCCTTCAAAGGCCTAAGGAGATTCAGCGTACCCTCGTTTCATGGCCAAAACAATACTAGAGTGTCAATGAAAAACAAGTGAGAGAGAGAAAGCCACAAAACACACGGAGATTCAAAAGGTCAAAGCCTCAAAGGGCAATTCCTTTAATAAAATTCATGAAACACATGCCCTGTTGTCGTTGAGATGTGATAAGTCATGAAATATGACTTATTAAGCCCATTTTCTAAGGTTTTTAATAGAATTATTTTGCATTTTATTTTTAGTTGTATGCAAATCATTGCATTTCTTTTATTTCATTGCGTTGTATAAAAATAATTTTGTATGCATTATTTAATTTTATAAAGTCTAAATTTTATGTTATGTTTTAGGTGCAAATAAATATTTGAAAATAAAATGAATAAGTCCAAAAGGTCCACATGACCACTAAAGCCCACAAGGCCAAAAAGCTTATCGTTTCTTTCAAATCGCATCACACTGGATTATGGCTCCAAAGGAGCTTTAATAAAGCTCACGTGGGAGCCTTGAATAATGAAGAAAGAGAAGTAAGAAGAAGAAAAGAAAAAGAAAGAAAGCTTTTCACATGGGGTAGCTAGAAAGGAATAAAGAAAGGAGAAAAAAAAAAAAAAAAAAAAGAAAGAAGAGAGAAAAGAGAAGTGTGCGGCAGGTGGAAGACTAAAGAAAAGAAAAGAAAGAAAAAAGAAAGATAAAGAATAAAGAGTGCAGCAAGCTGGAATGAGCAAAAGAGAGAAGCACAATCCAGGCAACTGGATTAGGCAGAAACTCTAGAATCTCCAAATCTCAAGAATCCAGTCTACTAGTTTGGTGTTCCAGGCGACTGGATTAGGCGGTAACTCCAGACCTCCAAATCCAGTCAACTGGGTGCTATTCCAGGTGACTGGATTTGCGCGAATTCAATTTAATGAAGGCCCATTTTATGTTTTAAAACGCTCCAAGTTCAGGGCCCATTGGACCCAATTTATTTAGGCCTTGAATTCCGAATCGGACAGTTGGGATTAAGGTTTATTTGGGGTTTAGATATAAAAGACCCACACTCTTACACTCTTACTCTCTCTCTACCTCTCTCTTTCTCCCAAGCTTAGGTTTTCATTCCCATGGCTGCCTAAGCCTCTTGCTAGGGTTAGGGGTTATGTCTTCTGTATAACGGTATGAGTACTTTGTAGTCCTTTCTATTTTTAATGCTAAATTACAGTTGATTGTTAATTTATTGATTCCTAATTGATGTATGTTTTATTCCGTACTTTTTATAAGTTCAATCATGTTTTTCTTATGATTAAGGGAGAATATTTCATGGTTTTAATTAGGTATCGTGTTTTATAAATTGAAAGGTTTTTCTAAATATTACTCTAGCCACTTTATTTTCTCTGGTAATATAATGTTCCTGAGTTTTCTTAGCTCAACTATGTCAAAAGCTTTTTAAAAGGAAAATAATCAACTTGTATATTGTTATTAAAACAATGTTTTTAACCGGGATTACAAGGGAATCATATTGGTATAGAGAAACACCCTGAAACCCTAGTGCCTTTTTACATATATTCTTTACAAAATTTCCACAAACCAAATCTATTTTACCCTTCTTGCATATTGAATCACATTGTCTTTTGAAAACACAACTCCTTGAGGATCGACAACCCCTTACACATACTATAAGGTACCGTTTATTATTGAGTGACATCAATTTTTGGCATCATTGCCGAGGAGTTTCGGCTTATTCAAGAGACAATTTCGTGGGACAAGGTTACTGGTGGATCACTTTATTGGTAATTTCATTCCATTCTCTTTTCATTTTGTTTTTCTTTTAGTTATTTTATTTTATTTGTTTAGTTTGTTGCTTTGATATGTTTTGTTTACTGTGCATGAGCGTTTGGGTTAGAAACAGCGAAAGTAGATTGGAAATTTTCGAAACACTCTTTGGAAGTTTATTTGATACACCCACAAGCTCACCCACATCTTTCATCATGGCTGAAGAAAGAAGGGCTCACCCTGAGGCACCTAGGATGACAATGTATCAGTTGTTGCACCCTACTCAGAGCTCCATTCTGTCATGCATCATGTTTCCTCCAAATGCACCTCATGTGAAGATCAAACAAGGGCTAACGGCCATATTTCCTGATTTTAGGGGATTGGAGAAAGAGAACCCCTATGTGCATGTGAGAGCATTTGAAGAAGTGATTGGCAGCTTCTATGCACAGAATGTGATTGAGACCGCCATGTTAAGTTTCTTTTCATTCTCACTCAAGGACAAAGCTAAGGGTTGGTTGTACACACTGAAGCCTAGGTCCATAGGAAGTTGGGGGGAGATGACTCAAGAGTTTTACAAGAAATTTTTCCCTCCCCATAAGATCCAACAAGTAAAGAGGAAAATCTTTGGTTTCGTCCAAAGAAACGATGAGACATTATTCATGGCATGGGAAAGATTCAAGGATACTTACAACTTCTGCCTAACACATGGATATGACACTTGGAGGTTTTTTTTTTGTGAATTGTTGATTATTTTTTTGTCTTTCAATTTTTGATTTGTGATCTGTGGTGCAAAGTTGGAGAAATTCTTGATCTTTAAAAGATGTTTTTTTTCTTGATCCAAAATTCTATGCTACACACCAATAAGACAAACAATGAAATTCAAATTTAAAATCACACGACCAAATTTAGAAATTTAAAACCAAATGATGACTTAATGAAGCAATTCAAATGTCCTTGTGGGCTGTTGACATAGGGGAAGCCTATGGATCAATCTTGTTGGAGGAAAAGGCTTGTGTGACCTTCATGATCTTGATTTCGAATCTTGAATCTTGTAGGCTTGTGATCTTTGTAGAATTGTTTTCTTATGTGACCCTGAGCTTGAATCTTGAAGCTTGATGACTGACCGCTTAGGGTTTTGGGCTTTGAATGGCCTTTTGTAGAGTATGAGGAATGGTGAAATTTTTGTGGTTTTGTTTTTGGTAAGTGAGTGACTATTTAAGAAATCAGGCTTGTGGGGCCTTTTGGTAGATGTGGAGTAGGTAATTGTTTGAGAAATTGGGCTTGTGAAGCCTTTGGTAGATGGATAAGTGTTTGAGAATTGGGGTTTGTTAGGCCTTTTGTGGAGTATGGGGAATGGTGAAATTTTATGGCTAAATGAGAGATTGTTTTGGAGATTGAGCTTGTGTGGCCTTTTGGTGGGCTTGAACTTGGTTTTCAAATCTTTGAACCTTCATGTTGTAGTCCACCGTATGATTGTCTTTTGAACTTGATCTTTGAAACTTGAGTGTTACGGGCCACCACTTGGTGGGCTTTGAACCTGAGCTTTGAAGTCTTGAAGCTTGAGTGTTGTGGGCCACTACTTGGTGGGCTTTGAACTTGAGCTTTGAAGCCTTCAAGCTTGAGTTTTGTGGGCCACTACTTGGTGGGCTTTGAACTTGAGCTTTGAAGCCTTCAATCTTGTGTGTTGTGGGTTGGAACCTTTGAAGCTTGTGGGCTTGTGGGTTTAATCCTTTGAAGCTTATGAGTTTTATCCTTTGTCTTTGAAGTTTGTGGGATTGTACCTTTGAAGCTTGTGGGCTTGTGGGCTTGATCCTTTGAAACTTGTGGACTTGTAGTTGTCTTTGATGATCCTTAACTCTTAAGTACTTGTAGGGCCTTAGATTTTATCTATGATGGACCCAAGTGTTGGGCATGGGCTCATCAATGGAAAACATGGTTCAAATAAATGCTTGTAATGGGCCCAAACGTTGGATTTGGGCTCACTCGTAGCAAACAAGGTTCATCCAAGTGCAAGCAACGGCAGTCAAAAGAGACGGTGGGTTCAAACAAGCATGTATGTACTTAATGGACCGCACCTAAGGGATAGTTCTAATGGGCTTCTATATGGGTAGAAGGTGGGCTTGTAGGGAACCCAAGAGCTAGGACGTCGTATCTCCCAACTTGTGACATAGGAATGCCGCGTTGGTCCAAACGATACAGTTTATCCTTTAACGCATTGACTAAGAAAGATCATAGTTAATACTGCGCTTTGGGCTGGTAGCTTCACCATGGGTACCCAGGTCTAGGAAGACTGTGATCCATGGATAGAACTACCGTGGCTTCTGGGCTTCACACACTTTAGAACTCAAGCAAAATGATGTATGAACATGTTATTGAAAGCTTTAAAAGACAAATACAAAGACATGATATGGCTTGGCCAAGCCCATTCTATTTTTGAAGCTAAGCCCACAATCAATCCCCAGTGGAGTCGCCACTGTGAGAACCACGACCCGAGGGTCAAATGGGCCTCAAAATGTGACCCAACTGACAATGGACCAACCCTCTAGATTTGAAGGTTGATTGTACATGTAAATGGAGTCGCCACTTATTTTAATTATTTGGACAAAATAAGAAATTCCACAGTAACAATAATTCCTCTTTATTCATCTTTGAATTTGTACAATTGCCAATGAATTTGTAAAAAGAAATAATTACATGTAAATGAGTTTCCTAGTTACAGTCTAGTAAAAGGGAAAACTGTTTGTTTACAAGACACTTTGTAATACGAACCCTAAATTCAAGATTCGGAGGCTTGGTTATAAAATGGGAAGGTGTTTGCACCCCATTTTACCCGACATACGTCGGTCTTCTAGATTAAACTTGGCCAATATTCATATCATGTCAAAGTACATAAACTCATGTTCGCATCAAAATCCAATTTTAATGTTCAAGTTGTTGTTTAATTTATTTCATGTGAAATATCATGTTATAGTCATATAAGCATGGTATTCAAGAAAAAAACAAAACAATCAAATACAAGTAAATAAATTTCAGTTTAGAATTTATACCTGTATGCTTGTATGGCTTGTAAAGAATACCTCAAGATTGCTTGTATAGCTTGAGAAAAATTGCTTGTATAGCTTGAGAGGAATGCTTGTATGGCTTAGGGGTCAAAATGTAATTTTGGGAGAATTTGGGGTTGAAATGTAATTTTGGGAGAATTTGTGATTGAAATGTAATTTTGGAAGTTTTGGGGGTCAAAATGTAATTTTGTGAAATTTTGGGGTTGAAATGTAATTTTGGAAGTTTGGGGGTATTTTTGCAATTTATGTGAAGTGTGGATTGGTTGGGTTTTTGTTTTGGGCTTGGATTGAGTGTGAGTGTGAATGTGAGGCTTTATTTATTTTGAGATTGGGCTTAATGAAATAGATTTAAGTTGGGCTTGATTGGGTTAAATGAGGGAAGTGGGTTTAAAGATTATAAATTCGGGTTGGGCTTGTTAAATGGATTAAATGTTGAGTGTGGGAATGGGGCTTTAGGATTCGGATTGGGCCTGATGGATTAAAGTTTTTGTTTGACCCGTGGGTCTGATTGGGTTAGATGAGGGGGGCAACTCGGTCCACTTTTGGAACCGGGTAGGGTTACGATAAATACTGGGTCGGGTCTGACCCGGCCCGTCTCTTTCCTTCTCTTTTTTCCAGCCGCCTACCCCCTCTTTCATCTTCTTTCTTTTTTCTCTCTCTTTAATTTCACTCTCTCTCACTGCTTTCTCACCTGGATCGGACCAAGGCCACCATGGCCAAGATCCTTGTTCTTTCACCGGAAGCATGTAACACCGGCACCGGCACCGCCACCAACCTCAGCAGCAACTCTCTCTCTCGGCTTTTCTCCTCTCTCTCTCCCTCTCGGCTTCTTTTTCTCTCTAGTTTTTGGTGAACCCGTGTATGGGTCATGGGTTTTGTGTGAATCCATGTGGGTTTGGTGTTGTGTGAGAATCAAGACCATGGAGGTCTTGGGTTTGTGGAGTAAGAGCCAAGAGGCTCACGGGTTTGGTGGGATTTTGGCCGTGGGTGGTGGATGTGGTGGTGTAATTGTGAACCCATGTGTAGGTGGTGATGATAGTGTGGGTTTGACTGCATTTGTGCTGGGTTTTGTGTTTGTGTGGTGCTGAACATAGTGTATGGGGTTTGTGTTTGTAAATGTATACACAGTGTGTTGTGATTTGAATGTAGGTGGTGGAGATTTTATGAATAGATAGGAATTGTATTCAGTGAATCTAAGTATTTAGATTACCATTTTGTGTGTTGTTATGCGCTCTTTCTTCATCATGGTTGTTTGCTCATCACCAGAAGCAAAAGAAAATAATGTCAGAATAATTTGTATTGAAACAACAAACAAAAATACAGAAATATAGAAAAGAAACAAATCATTTAGATTATTCCCTGTTTTGTTTTCTGTTGTTGTGGCTTTATTGTTGTTGTGCTCCGAACTTGATGATGAAAGGGGGTGATACTGTTGGTATAGTTGTTGCTTTTCTGTTTGCTTCTTGCCTCCTTATTGATCATGGTTGTGTACTCATGCAAAAAGACAGAAAGAAACCAATGAGAATAATGTTAGTATCCTGAATTAAAGAAAACCCTCTGAATGATAATCAAAGTCACGATACTTAATTACTCATACCCTTACCTGTTGCCCCTGTTTTATGACTCTCCTCCCCTTTTTATATAAAATGAATCAGAGCCCTAAAACTTTGTTTTTGATATGTTTAAAACTTGAATTTCAAATATTGCCAGTTGATTATCAGATATTATCAGATAATTGGTGATTTTCTTAACTCCTTAAAACACTGAATGATTTAATTCAAACAATTCAAATATTTTAATTAATTAATTAATCAACAATTATCCAATTAATTTGTTCAGTTTATCCAATGTGCTAGAGTCCATGATAATTTAATACTTTGAGCCAATAAGATATTTACACCTTATTAATTAAAATTAATCCAATTAATAGACCAATTATAATTAATTTGGATTAATCTTATGTGCCCAATGCCATTTTATTATTATGCACTCTATTCATTAAAACCTCAACTGGATATACTTTTCACACACGTGGTCCGATTCAAACACATCACACGTCATTTCAATCGTCTCAACTTAAAGATCTGTTTGATTACTTTTAGTTGTCGATCAGACGGTCAAAAACACTGTTTGGTTTAAAACCCTAATTTAGGCAAGTTGTGCACTTTCCGTATTTAGAATTTTAATTTGTGAAAACCCTAGTTTGTGTGAGGGTTAGAATGTAGGTAACAAAATGAGGTGTCAACAGATTCTTAGCAAATTTTGTAAGAAGAACAAGTAGTAGTAGTAGCTAAGAATCCTCCAAGAAGTAAGAAGAAGTCCTTACTTGCATATTCAGATGCACCAAAGCTAAGGTTGAAAAAAACACCAAAAGGTTTACCACTTGCATCCATTGAACCACATGCCACTTCTGCTGTGGAAGTTCTTTCAAAGGAGAGTGTAGATTAGAAAGTTGAGAAGGCAGGTGAGAAAGCCAAGTTCTTTGAGAGGCACAAAATGAAGAGGAAAGCACTTTAAGATACAAGACTTGCAAGGACATTGCTGAATAGTTCTAGAGGAGTGGCTTTGCATGTTGCCATAATGAAGAGTGCCAGAGGAAGTAACTATTCCTTTGGAGGATCCCGTTCAAGGGGATGATTTTTCTGTTTCTATCTTGTAATTGTACATTAATTAGTTTATTTTGTTTTTGTTTTTTATTTGTTTTGTTTTGTTTTTGGTATCTAACAATTTTGCAGGAAATAGCTTGAGGAGTTCGTCATAATATCAGGTGTTTTCTTTCCTTTTCCCTTGTACTTTCATTTAAAGACTGGTCTTTGGTTCTCACATGCATTTGTTTGAACACTGAGGACAATGTCAACTTTAAGTTAGGGGGAGTGTTGATTGTTTGATTGATTGATGAACTTTGTGTTGCTTCTTGTTGAGTATATAGATGCCATTTGCTTTCATTTATTAAAAAAAAAAATCAGAAAATTGAGAAAAAGAAAAAAAAAATTTGTTTGGTTTGCAATGATGTCTTTGATTTATGCTAGATTCACATGCATCTTTGTTATCTTTGAGAATCTTGTTGATCTTTGAACTTTGGTTTGAAATCATTAGTGAGCTTAAGCATATGAACACATGATTATTTGATTGAGATATTTGAACATGGCCTTATATTGATTGTTTTTGAGTATTAAGTGTTACACTTGTGCACCTTAAACTAAACACTAGCACACTAACATGTAATCTGTGGGGAATGAAATATGCATCCAATTGTTACTAAATTAAAAGTGGTTGACTTGTTAGTTGATTAGCCATGGCATAAAGAGATAAAGAAAAAAATGAAATAGCTAACCATGAGAGCCTATGTCAAAAGAGGTAAACAATTCACATGGTTGAGATTTGAGTGACTAGTCTAGCTTTGTAGCCTTTTTGACTCGAGTAAGTAAACTCTTAGGGGTGTCTCTACAACGGGTGTCTCTACACCTAGTGCCCCTTGAGCCAACTGGTTTGGGAGTCATTGGTCTAACATTTGATACATGGGTCAATTATAAAGCTTAATGGAGTTAGACATTGCACAGGCCTCACACAGAAAAAAAAGAAAAGAAAAGAAAAGGCTTATATGCCTTGGTTGATTATTCTAATGAGAATTCCATTGTCCTTCATGATTATATTGGAAAGATATTGAAGTCCCATGATTCTAAGTTAGTTCAATTCACACATCAAGGAACTTGTGTAGCTTTTAACAAGATTTTTAATCGGGATTATAAGGGAATCATACTGGTATAGAGAAACACCCCGAAACCCTAGTGTCTTTTTACATATATTCTTTACAAAATTTCCACAAACCAAATCTATTTTATCCTTTTTGCATATTGAATCACGTTGTCTTTTGAAAACACAACTTCCTGAGGATCGACAACCCCTTACACGTACTACAAGGTACCGCTTATTATTGAGCGACATCAAGATGATTGCGCAATTCGCACTTATTAATTAGTAACAAGGCAAACTTTTTTATAGTTCGATCTTAACAAAGACGAGAGAGAGTGTGTGTGTGTGGAGAGAGAGAGAAGAAAAGATGAACTGAGAGATGAAAAAATGAAAAAGCAAAAAAAAAAAAAAAAAAAAAAAAAATGTGTTCAGTAATTTTTAATGACGTGGATAAAACGACATAGTTTTGATAAAGTACGTCATTGACACTAAAGAAAATGGCATTTTAAATTTTGCCAAAAGACTAAAAAAAAAAGAGTATCAAATGAGGAAATGGTGATATGAGAAAGAAAATGTGCGAAAGTAGAAAAGTAAGATCAAGTTGGATTTTGGAGTGGATATTAGATACCACATATTTACTTATTTACATAAATACCATATTTGATTTTTTTTTTTTCTTTTAATAAGCAAGATGATCACTTTATTTTTTTGTGAAGCCATGGTCACTTTATTAGGATTTTTTCTTTGAAAAAAAAAAAAACAAAAAAAAACCCTATATTATATTCATTAATTTACATTACCTAGTTTAATCATAGTAATTATTTATAACATTTTTTTACTAATATATTAATATATAAGGATAGTTTCGAAACGGTACACCGTTATTGAAATATTTTGTTGCATTAACTAATCTATAAGGGTCTTAGGAATGGAATTCAAAACTTTGGTGTTAAGTTGCATGAAAAATAACACATATGCAAATCACGTGACTCTTGAGCTCACACATGACAAATCACGGGTCACGTGTTTAATACGTGACTAACTTTTTCCATGAAAGTTAACACCAATTTAGATGACATGAGACATTGTAACAATTCTCTCAAATTATAGGGTAAATTGATCAAATCAAAAGTTTTGGGGGACATTCTAAATAAAGTGAGAGATTAGAGTGAAAAACCATAATATCCCCTCCTAAAAGAAGTACATAAATATAATTTTTATTTTATGTATCGGGTTTTATGTTTTTATCATTTAAAAAAGGTGATGTGGTGTTGCTTTATTGGAGACTGTAAGTATGAGTTTTAACATCACATCTTTATTGAATGTAATCTTTTTTGGGTTTTTGCCTATTTCTAAGAGCCGTTTGGCTCAGCTGTTGGAAGAAATATTTTATTTAAGAAATTGGCAATATTATTGTCGTTTTCACACACATGATGAAAAATACAATTTTTTTCTATCATTCCAACATTTTCTATACTCTCCCTTTTTCTTCCCCAACCAAATAAATTCTTAATATTTTCCATCAAATTAACGGAAAAAAATCAATTCTTTTGAAGAAGGTGTCCGGACCATTATTATACTCCTACATGGAGGATAAACCCCCATCTGGGCTTAGTTGTCTCATAAAAAAATAAAAAGTCAAGGCTAGTAGGAGAGAGCTCTGATCGCCATCTTCGTGTTACTGATTCTATTGAGGTTAGTCTTCTTATCTATCTGTACTCATATTATCTCATTAAAGGCGAGGTTTATACTTTTGGAAGGAAGTGCTTGAGCCTATTACACGGTATTTATATGCCTTCTTTTTTATTAGGAAAATTGACTAAACTGTATGCCACTGGGTGTTCAATTCGGCCAAGATCAGCGATTTTCTGTGTTAAATCTGATCTGATTTTAAGCGGTCCATAATTAAACCAATTTTTCTTGCGGTATGAAAGAATTTATGGAGGTAATAGCTAGCTGAAAAGGTTTCTTTGGGAGTCAATTCTGATTTTATTTTCTATGGTTACAGGAGTAAAATAAAATTTGGGTGCTCACCTTTTCCTTTCATTGAAGTCAACGCTAGGTAGTGGGAGCTGGAAGTTCAATATCTCTTGCTGCGAGGTCCTGATCACCAGCTCCATGTTGGTGATTTCTTAAAGCTGCTACACTGATTCTATTAATGGTTAGTCTTCTTATCCATCTATAGAATTCTCTCATTAATGTGAAGTTACGCCTTTGGAAGAAGTGCTTGAGCCTGTTATACGGTATTTATATGCCTTCTTTTTTATTGGGGCAAGTTACTAGACTGTATGTTGAAGAGATCAAAATCAACAGAGATTTACATGGTTTGGTAGTGTGCCTGCATCCACGGGAGCAGCTAAGAATTCCACTATATAATAACAAAACCCTAACCATATACATTGAATTTCCCAATATATCCATACCGCACCACCCCAACCTATTATTCGGGCCAGGCATAATGGCCTCTAAACTAGAGACCCGTGTTACTAATTCGTGAATACAAGCCACTGATATAGAACTGAAGCGTGAATGGGCTGTGATGCCAATTTTGATGTAGGAGCTGGTTCAATTTAAATTAAGTTTACTACAACCAAGGCAGTTTGGTAATTTCCAGATTTTCTGGAATGGGCTGCCCTTGGCTGTACGAAAGGCTCATAAGTCTTATTTTGTGTTTTGAGTCATTTTCCTATTTGGTTTAGAAGTTTTAAGTACTTTTTCTTTGTTATTAGTAATCCTAGACTTTCTGGGAATAGATTAGGAATCTTAGTCCTTTTAGGAAAGGATTTGGCCATAGCCTATATAAAGGCTTTATTGTAGTCTGTTGATCCCTCTGTCACTTCTCCATTCTTCGAGGGAGGTCTTGTGTAGTATTGCTGAGATCGGGAAGCCACCGATGACTCTTCTTTTTGGGTTTGATGTCTTGGGGTCTGTAAGGGTCAATGAATCGTCGCGGCATGGGTTCGACGATGATGATGAGGAGGACGAAGGTGAGGATGATATCCTGGTGGTGTGGGAGGACTCGATGCTCTCAGAGGGGGTAAGGGAACTGGTGTGTTTGGAAAATGACAACACCCCTTTGGATATTACGCCGTTGGCCATGTCGAAACCTCTCGAAAAAGAAATCTTTGGTGGGGAGCTCTTGGAAAAGGTTGCAAGCGAGGAAGCACCATTGTCGGAGTGGGTTTTGGACAAACTTCAAAGGTTCAGAGAATATCTGGGGGCCTCATATGAAGGATATGAGATGGAGATCATGGATTTACTCATGGCCATTGATGCAAGATATCAACAATATGCTCGTGAGGAGGGAGTAAAAAGAAACCCGGCAAAATCTGGGGGAAAAGGAATTTGAGAGTTGAAAAATTTGATTAGTACTATCTATTATGATTCTGTCTCAACCAAATGCAGAAATAAAAATAGGGATAGGGTGTTCTTGGTCTTCCTTATTCCCAACATGTTGATAAGGATAAAGAAAACTGACTTTGTTGGCTTCCTACTAGGAATGGTCTTTTTGAAGTTAAGTCGTTCTATAAGGTGCTTACTAACTGAAATACTTAGCTTTTCCCATGGAAAATGACATGGAAGGTTAGGGATCCAACCAAAGTAGCTTTCTTTGCATGGACGTCAGCTCGAGGAAAGATTCTAACTATGGAAAATTTGAGGAAGAGACATATTCGTATTGTTGAGTGTGTTGCATTTGTAAAGCTTGTGAGGAAGAGGCATATTTCAAGATTGAGGTGATTTTCCCTTTTCCTCCAAAACACTTTTCTAGATTTTGCATGGGAATTTATTCTCTTGCATCATTTTGTCCATAGGGTAATAATATATGGCCATCTGAAGTTATCGGTACCATTTTAGCCTTGCCAACAAGTGCTTAAATATGTTGCTACTTGGTATTGTCCACTCACGGGACCGTACATGTGATCAACGAGACACATGTTAACCATGATCTGTTTGACTACCTATACATATATACATGCTTTATAATTGCTTAATTTGATATATGTATTTAGAAAGAAATTTTTTGGTTAGACTATATTTCCATACTAGTCATTTTAAAGAAATTATTATGTTTTTCATTATTCCATGTAACTTATATTACACGTTTCTGTTTGGATTTTTATGAAAGAAAAACTCTTACCTGTTAGCTTGGCCCATCTTGTTGGGCACTATGTATTATGTTAGTTACTGAGCTATCAAGCCTACCCTTTCTTATTCTAATAATTTTAGGTTGGTGGTTAGAGCTTTGAGGGAAGAATTGACATAAGCAGATTTTTGTGGAGTTGTAGAGAGTTGTTTATTAGTTATTTATTGAATGTTTGGATTTTTTTTGGTACTTAGTAGATCCTTTCATTTTTTAAAATTTTTAATATGTTATTTTCTAGTTAGAGTTTTTAATTGAACATGTTTATTTGAGACATTATTATGGAGGTACTTTTTTTTACCTTGATTTTTTTAACAAGGTTTAGGCATGCTCTGTATGTGAGAGTAGTTTTGTACAAGTTTTTGATATGTTAGTTTTTTGGTCGTATAAGTCTACAAAGATATGGATTGGGGTTATGTCATTTTACTGGCTTCTATGGCTATCCCAAAAATGTCTATGTGCCACTGGTCTTGGTAGTTGCTCCGACACTTGAGACAATGCAACAATCTGCCATGGCTAGTCCTTGGAGATTTCAATGAGATCATTAGCTTGAATTTGAAGGGAAGAGTGAATCAGATGGAGACCTAGATGCTAGGCTTTTGAGATGCAATTTAGGATTGTCATCTTCATGACCTTGGGTATTGAGGACCATAGTTTACCTGGAGCAATTGACAAATTGGAATTGAGTTGGTGTCATAAAGGTTGGATCGGGAGCTATGCACGAAGGAGTGGCTCGATTTATTCCCAACTGTTTAGGTGTGACATCATGTGATGGCCACTTTTGACCATCTTACGATTCTTCTCACCTTGATTGGAGAAGAGTCTCTCATGATTCGGCAACCTAGGCGTTTTCATTTTGAAGCAACTTGGATAAGATTTGAGTCTTGTGAATAGGTGATCAGGGCAACTTGGAGTTCTATAAATGCGAGAACCAAAATGTTTTAGCTTTTGCAGAAGATCAAGGCCTGCCATTTAGCCTTGATGGAATGGTGCAAATGAGATGTCCATGTGAACTCCTCGACATATTAGAGAAGGACAACAACAATTACAAGATTTGGAAGCAAGAAGACAAAATGGTGATGAGGAGTCACAACTAGAGGCAGTGCAAGAATTGTTAGGGCAAGAAGAAATCTTTTGGCAGCAGAGGTCAAGGATTAGTTGGTTGAAGGAGGGAAACCAAAATACAAGGGTTGTCCATGCTTTTTTTTTTATAAGTAATAAGTTTTATTGAAGAAAGAAGCCAACAAGTATACTAGGCATATACTTGATGGACAAGGAATCTAGTGTTACAAGAATTTAAAAAATCCTGAAAAGAAGCCAAGGAGAACAAATTAGTGGATTGCATCCACTCAAATAGAGTTCTAAAAAACAGCAGCTTCAGCTCATCAATACTCGTCTCGCTACCCTCAAAAGTCCTCAAATTACGCTCCCTCCATAAACACCACATGAGGCAATGAGGTTCAGCAGTCTATATTCTGGAATGCCTTTGTCTGGGCAGACCAATAAACCTGCCTTCAATCAGCTCTCTCACATGCTGCGGCATAACCCAAGTTTTTTTTTGATAAGTAATAAAGAAATTTTATTGATGAAGAAAAAACACTAGTACATAAGGAATATACTAGGCATACACAAGCTACACACAGCCATCAATAAAAGCAAAAACAGAAGGGAAAGATAGTCTGGAAACAGCATCAGTCCACTCCATAAGGGTGCGAAGAAGAATTAATTTCAAATCCACAGAATGGCGTTCAGAATCCTCAAACGCCCGTTGGTTCCTCTCCCGCCACAAAAGCCACATTAAACACGATGGAATGGCATTCCAAACTACATATGCATGCCCTTTCCTTCTCCAACAATGCAAAAGAGCATAACTTGTATGAGGCATAACCTAAGAAATTCCAAACAAGCAGAAAATCATGGACCATAGCTCCTGGGCATACTCACAATGAAGCATAAGATGATTCACTGATTCATCAGCCCTTTTGCACATGAAACACCAGTCTAACACCAAAATCCGACGGCGGCGCAAGTTATCAATAGTAAGGATCTTCTCCTGAGCCACCAACCAAGAGAAAAAAGCAACCTTGTGGGGAACTCGACATTGCCAAATACTCTTCCAAGGAAAGTTTGTAATGTTGTTGTTAGAAGTAAGCATCCGGTAATACGAACGAACTTCAAACAACCCACTAGTAGTACAATCCCACTGCATTTGATCCACTTCTGACCTTTTAGTCTTCCGCCGGTATAGAAAGCCCATGAGACCCGTATACTCACCCAACTCCCAATCCTGGAGGGAGCGATGCAAATTTACTGACCATACCATATCATCATTATGTCAAGATAAGTATTCGGACACCGTAGCTTACTTATGAATGGCAATCTGATAAATGGCGGGGAAAACATCCCGTAACAGCCCCTCATCATTCCACCTATCCATCCAAAACCGGATTGAATCCCCGGCTCCAACAGTATAATGAACATACCGAGAGAACCGAGACCAACCAGATTGAATATGCTTCCACAAACAGACCCCATGCCCTCCCCTACCTTCCTTCGAATGCCACCCATCCCTATCACACCCATACTTACAAGCAATGACCTGCCTCCAATAAGCATTCCGCTCATTAGCAAACCGCCAAAGCCATTTCCCCAAAAGGGCCTGGTTGAAAGGAATAATCTGCCTCAAACCCAATCCACCTTGTTGAATAGGAGCACAAATAATACGCCAATTCACAAGATGATATTTGAATTCATCCCCAATACCACCCCAAAGAAAATCTCGTTGGAGTTTCTCAATTCGGTGAGCCACACTCGAAGGGACGCCAAACAAGGATAGAAAATATGTGGGCAAACTAGATAAAGTGCTTTTAATCAAAGTGAGCCTACCTCCCTTGGAAAGATAGCTTCTTTTCCAGCCAGCCATTCTCTTTTCCATTTTCTCCAAGATAGGTTTCCAAATTTCCTTAGATTTATATCTAGCCCCCAAAGGAAGCCCCAGGTACTTCATGGGAAGAGAAGCAATCTGGCCACCAAGAACATGAGCCAAAGCCTTAACATCCACAATCGAACCAACTGGAACAATCTCAGATTTCCCCAAGTTGATTCTCAACCCCGAAACTGCCTCAAAGCACAAAAGCACCCCCTTCAAATGATACAATTGGTCCTGAGTAGCTCCACAAAAAACCAAAGTATCATTTGCAAAAAACATGTAAGAAACCCTCAAAGCAGAAACATTAGAGTTGTCCACAGCAAAACCTTCTAGATAGCCCCTAGCCACCGCCCTATCCATCAATCCACTAAGGGCCTCCATTACTAAAACAAACAACAATGGAGAGAGAGAATCCCCTTGTCTGAGACCTCTGGAACTAGGGAAAAAACCACAAGGAGTTCCATTAATAAGAACTGAGAATCTGACTGAGGATATATAGAACTTGATCCAATTGCGCCATTTCACTCCAAAGCCACATCTTTCCAACAGATATATAAGGAAATTCCAATTAACATGGTCATATGCCTTCTCCACATCCAATTTACAAATCAAGCCTGGGACACCAGAATTCAATCTGCTATCCAAACTTTCATTGGCAATCAACACTGAATCCTGGATTTGCCTACCTTGGATGAAGGCGTTCTGGGACGGAGATAACAGCGACCCTAACACCTCCCTGAGTCTATTTGCCAGCACTTTAGAAATAATCTTATACATGCTACCAGTAAGACTAATAGGGCGAAAGTCCTTCACATCTGAAGCTCCAACTTTCTTAGGAATAAGAACCATAAAAGTCGAGTTAAGGCTCCTTTCAAAATCTTCATGAACATAAAACTCCTGAATGGAATCAAGAACCTCCTTTTTAACCACATCCCAACAATGATGGAAAAAAGCAAGTGTAAACCCATCCGGGCCTGGCGCCTTCTCCCCACTAATCTGGTTTAGAGCTAGAACCACTTCCTCCTCAGAAAAAGGCCTCTCCAAATGCGTAGCTTCCTCAACCCCTAATGAGGTGAAATCCACCCCCCCTAAAACAGGTCTCCAATGCTCTCTCTCAGAATACAGATCCTGATAGAAAGCCACAATCCCTTCCCGAATTTCATCCTGAGTTTTCCACTTCAACTCCCCATGCGTCATACTTTCAATACAATTATTACGACGATTGGCATTCGCAGTACGGTGAAAGAACTTAGTGTTCTTATCCCCCTCCTTTAACCACTGGATTCGAGATTTCTGCCTCCAAGAGACCTCATCTAATAACAATGTTCTCTCCAACTTTGCTTGAGTATTCAATCTACAGGCTCTATCTTCCGCATTAAAAGTCCCCTGATTCTCTTTTTCCTCCAGCACCTGCAGCTCCTTCATTAATTCCAACTTCTTAATATGCACATCACCAAATGACTCCTTATTCCACTTCTTTATGTCTTCTTTTAGCACTTTTAGTTTATTTGCTAAAACAAAACTTGGGATACCCTGAAAATTATAGTTCCCCCACCACTGCCTTACATTCCCTGTAATTGCCTCATGACGCAGCCACATATTTTCAAATTTAAAATAAGACTTACTCCGAATACATGTGCCACAATCCAAAGAAATCGGACAATGATCTGATATAAAACAAGGTAAAGCCTTTTGTGCCAGGTGCGAGAACTGATCCTCTCCAATCTGTGGACACCATAAATCTATCAAGACGAGATTTAGAAGGAGGATCCTGATTATTAGACCAGGTAAATTGACCGTCCAAGAGAGGAAGATCTATCAACCCGAGCTCCGAAATAAAATCCGAAAAGTTCGTCATAGCCCTTGTGAGTCTTCCTTCTCTCAACTTCTCACTTGGGAACCTGACTACATTAAAATCCCCACCTATGCACCACGGAACACCCCACCAACTTCGAACACCAGCCAGCTCATCCCATAAAATTAAACGATCGGCATCCACATTAGGACCATAGACCCCTGAAAAAGCCCATTCAAACTGCTCCTGCACATTCTTAAATCTACATGAAATAGAAAACTGACCTTTAACACAATCTTGAACTTCAGCCACACGCTTATCCCACATAATCAAAACGGCCCCAGATGCACCTTCAGATTCCAGGTACTTCCAATCTGCAAACCTATTACTACACAGGCTTTGGACAACAGATCTACTAATACTCTCCAGCTTAGTCTCTTGAAGACAAACCACATCTCCCTTCCACAACTTTAACGCATTCTTTATCTGAGACCTCTTCATTTTACAATTAAGGCCTTGAACATTCCAGGATATTAGTCGTAAATTCATTGAGAAGATATTGACCCACGAGATTTACGTCCACCACCTGGAGTCAAAGAAGATCCATAATTAACCGATGTTGATAAGTTCCTCAACTTCCCTTGCTCCCTTTCGAGCTCTATGCTGATTCGTACATACCAAGGTTATTAAAATCGGGATTCTACCTTGAATCGTTGGGAGGGTTTCGCGAATCGAATCGTAGAATCGAATCGTGAATCGTAAGATTCTACTTTCCGCAAATAAAAAATACATAAATAATTACAATTCATAACATTGGTTAAAAAATCATTGAAAAATAAATAAGTTTGGCATAAAATTTATAAAATACAATAAGTCATCAACTACTAAATACCAAATGGCAAATTTTAAACTTCAAACTTTCAAGTTCCAAGTTTTAATACCACATAACTACAAACATGCATAATGTTCCAAATAATAACACTACATAAATCAAAATATTTCCCAACCATTTTCCACAATGGTGATTTTGTGACAAAAGTAACACATTACTTATTGTTCAATGTGAATAACCAAGATCTAAAAACCAAGATCATCATTGATTTGATGAATGTTGTCCTCTAATGGGAGACCTTTACCATAAATGTCGTTGCTTCCATCTAAATCATCCATGGGAAGATCATCAAATTCTCTTACTTCATTTTCAAGTTCACAATCACTAAAATTATGAATTTCTTTATCTTTATCACCTAGCAAAAAAGAACAAAAACAAATTGTATTCAAAATTTTATCTTTCTCCAGTCTCCAGACTCTCCACTTATGTTTTAGACTTTTAGGGTTTGCCGTTTGCCTTTCTTTTTATTAAATGGGCGGGCTAGTGGGTTGGGCTACTAAGTACTAACATTAACATACTAAAATGGGCAGGCTTCTCTTATCAAAAAAAAAAAGGGCGGGCTACTAACATACTAAAAAGTAAAAATCAGCCCAATACAAGCTAAATTTTCATTGGAGGCCCAAAAAAAAAAACCAAAATTGAATAAATCTTGTGCAGTAGAATCGCATAGAATCAGGATTCTAAAAATTCTAAGATTCAAATCGGGATTCTATTAAGATTCTACCACCTTTAAGATTCAGTTAAGATTCGAATCGTTTTCATAATGTTGAATCGTAAAATCGTAAGATTTTAAGATTTGAGTCGGG
>OU015763.1:608519-695146 GCA_907173295.1 Fagus sylvatica | reverse complement strand
ACTAGACTGTATGTTGAAGAGATCAAAATCAACAGAGATTTACATGGTTTGGTAGTGTGCCTGCATCCACGGGAGCAGCTAAGAATTCCACTATATAATAACAAAACCCTAACCATATACATTGAATTTCCCAATATATCCATACCGCACCACCCCAACCTATTATTCGGGCCAGGCATAATGGCCTCTAAACTAGAGACCCGTGTTACTAATTCGTGAATACAAGCCACTGATATAGAACTGAAGCGTGAATGGGCTGTGATGCCAATTTTGATGTAGGAGCTGGTTCAATTTAAATTAAGTTTACTACAACCAAGGCAGTTTGGTAATTTCCAGATTTTCTGGAATGGGCTGCCCTTGGCTGTACGAAAGGCTCATAAGTCTTATTTTGTGTTTTGAGTCATTTTCCTATTTGGTTTAGAAGTTTTAAGTACTTTTTCTTTGTTATTAGTAATCCTAGACTTTCTGGGAATAGATTAGGAATCTTAGTCCTTTTAGGAAAGGATTTGGCCATAGCCTATATAAAGGCTTTATTGTAGTCTGTTGATCCCTCTGTCACTTCTCCATTCTTCGAGGGAGGTCTTGTGTAGTATTGCTGAGATCGGGAAGCCACCGATGACTCTTCTTTTTGGGTTTGATGTCTTGGGGTCTGTAAGGGTCAATGAATCGTCGCGGCATGGGTTCGACGATGATGATGAGGAGGACGAAGGTGAGGATGATATCCTGGTGGTGTGGGAGGACTCGATGCTCTCAGAGGGGGTAAGGGAACTGGTGTGTTTGGAAAATGACAACACCCCTTTGGATATTACGCCGTTGGCCATGTCGAAACCTCTCGAAAAAGAAATCTTTGGTGGGGAGCTCTTGGAAAAGGTTGCAAGCGAGGAAGCACCATTGTCGGAGTGGGTTTTGGACAAACTTCAAAGGTTCAGAGAATATCTGGGGGCCTCATATGAAGGATATGAGATGGAGATCATGGATTTACTCATGGCCATTGATGCAAGATATCAACAATATTGCTCGTGAGGAGGGAGTAAAAAGAAACCCGGCAAAATCTGGGGGAAAAGGAATTTGAGAGTTGAAAAATTTGATTAGTACTATCTATTATGATTCTGTCTCAACCAAATGCAGAAATAAAAATAGGGATAGGGTGTTCTTGGTCTTCCTTATTCCCAACATGTTGATAAGGATAAAGAAAACTGACTTTGTTGGCTTCCTACTAGGAATGGTCTTTTTGAAGTTAAGTCGTTCTATAAGGTGCTTACTAACTGAAATACTTAGCTTTTCCCATGGAAAATGACATGGAAGGTTAGGGATCCAACCAAAGTAGCTTTCTTTGCATGGACGTCAGCTCGAGGAAAGATTCTAACTATGGAAAATTTGAGGAAGAGACATATTCGTATTGTTGAGTGTGTTGCATTTGTAAAGCTTGTGAGGAAGAGGCATATTTCAAGATTGAGGTGATTTTCCCTTTTCCTCCAAAACACTTTTCTAGATTTTGCATGGGAATTTATTCTCTTGCATCATTTTGTCCATAGGGTAATAATATATGGCCATCTGAAGTTATCGGTACCATTTTAGCCTTGCCAACAAGTGCTTAAATATGTTGCTACTTGGTATTGTCCACTCACGGGACTGTACATGTGATCAACGAGACACATGTTAACCATGATCTGTTTGACTACCTATACATATATACATGCTTTATAATTGCTTAATTTGATATATGTATTTAGAAAGAAATTTTTTGGTTAGACTATATTTCCATACTAGTCATTTTAAAGAAATTATTATGTTTTTCATTATTCCATGTAACTTATATTACACGTTTCTGTTCGGATTTTTATGAAAGAAAAACTCTTACCTGTTAGCTTGGCCCATCTTGTTGGGCACTATGTATTATGTTAGTTACTGAGCTATCAAGCCTACCCTTTCTTATTCTAATAATTTTAGGTTGGTGGTTAGAGCTTTGAGGGAAGAATTGACATAAGCAGATTTTTGTGGAGTTGCAGAGAGTTGTTTATTAGTTATTTATGGAATGTTTGGATTTTTTTTGGTACTTTGTACATCCTTTCATTTTTTTAAATTTTTAATATGTTATTTTCTAGTTAGAGTTTTTAATTGAACATGTTTATTTGAGACATTATTATGGAGGTACTTTTTTTTACCTTGATTTTTTTAACAAGGTTTAGGCATGCTCTGTATGTGAGAGTAGTTTTGTACAAGTTTTTGATATGTTAGTTTTTTGGTCGTATAAGTCTACAAAGATATGGATTGGGGTTATGTCATTTTACTGGCTTCTATGGCTATCCCAAAAATGTCTATGTGCCACTGGTCTTGGTAGTTGCTCCGACACTTGAGACAATGCAACAATCTGCCATGGCTAGTCCTTGGAGATTGGAGATTTCAATGAGATCATTAGCTTGAATTTGAAGGGAAGAGTGAATCAGATGGAGACCTAGATGCTAGGCTTTTTGAGATGCAATTTAGGATTGTCATCTTCATGACCTTGGGTATTGAGGACCATAGTTTACCTGGAGCAATTGACAAATTGGAATTGAGTTGGTGTCATAAAGGTTGGATCGGGAGCTATGCACGAAGGAGTGGCTCGATTTATTCCCAACTGTTTAGGTGTGACATCATGTGATGGCCACTTTTGACCATCTTACGATTCTTCTCACCTTGATTGGAGAAGAGTCTCTCATGATTCGGCAACCTAGGCGTTTTCATTTTGAAGCAACTTGGATAAGATTTGAGTCTTGTGAATAGGTGATCAGGGCAACTTGGAGTTCTATAAATGCGAGAACCAAAATGTTTTAGCTTTTGCAGAAGATCAAGGCCTGCCATTTAGCCTTGATGGAATGGTGCAAATGAGATGTCCATGTGAACTCTCGACATATTAGAGAAGGACAACAACAATTACAAGATTTGGAAGCAAGAAGACAAAATGGTGATGAGGAGTCACAACTAGAGGCAGTGCAAGAATTGTTAGGGCAAGAAGAAATCTTTTGGCAGCAGAGGTCAAGGATTGGTTGGTTGAAGGAGGGAAACCAAAATACAAGGGTTGTCCATGCTTTTTTTTTTATAAGTAATAAGTTTTATTGAAGAAAGAAGCCAACAAATATACTAGGCATATACTTGATGGACAAGGAATCTAGTGTTACAAGAATCTAAAAAATCCTGAAAAGAAGCCAAGGAGAACAAATTAGTGGATTGCATCCACTCAAATAGAGTTCTAAAAAACAGCAGCTTCAACTCATCAATACTCGTCTCGCTACCCTCAAAAGTCCTCAAATTACGCTCCCTCCATAAACACCACATGAGGCAATGAGGTTCAGCAGTCTATATTCTGGAATGCCTTTGTCTGGGCAGACCAATAAACCTGCCTTCAATCAGCTCTCTCACATGCTGCGGCATAACCCAAGTTTTTTTTTGATAAGTAATAAAGAAATTTTATTGATGAAGAAAAAACACTAGTACATAAGGAATATACTAGGCATACACAAGCTACACACAGCCATCAATAAAAGCAAAAACAGAAGGGAAAGATAGTCTGGAAACAGCATCAGTCCACTCCATAAGGGTGCGAAGAAGAATTAATTTCAAATCCACAGAATGGCGTTCAGAATCCTCAAACGCCCGTTGGTTCCTCTCCCGCCACAAAAGCCACATTAAACACGATGGAATGGCATTCCAAACTACATATGCATGCCCTTTCCTTCTCCAACAATGCAAAAGAGCATAACTTGTATGAGGCATAACCTAAGAAATTCCAAACAAGCAGAAAATCATGGACCATAGCTCCTGGGCATACTCACAATGAAGCATAAGATGATTCACTGATTCATCAGCCCTTTTGCACATGAAACACCAGTCTAACACCAAAATCCGACGGCGGCGCAAGTTATCAATAGTAAGGATCTTCTCCTGAGCCACCAACCAAGAGAAAAAAGCAGCCTTGTGGGGAACTCGACATTGCCAAATACTCTCCCAAGGAAAGTTTGTAATGTTGTTGTTAGAAGTAAGCATCCGGTAATACGAACGAACTTCAAACAACCCACTAGTAGTACAATCCCACTGCATTTGATCCACTTCTGACCTTTTAGTCTTCCGCCGGTATAGAAAGCCCATGAGACCCGTATACTCACCCAACTCCCAATCCTGGAGGGAGCGATGCAAATTTACTGACCATACCATATCATCATTATGCCAAGATAAGTATTCGGACACCGTAGCTTGCTTATGAATGGCAATCTGATAAATGGCGGGGAAAACATCCCGTAACAGCCCCTCATCATTCCACCTATCCATCCAAAACCGGATTGAATCCCCGGCTCCAACAGTATAATGAACATACCGAGAGAACCGAGACCAACCAGATTGAATATGCTTCCACAAACAGACCCCATGCCCTCCCCTACCTTCCTTCGAATGCCACCCATCCCTATCACACCCATACTTACAAGCAATGACCTGCCTCCAATAAGCATTCCGCTCATTAGCAAACCGCCAAAGCCATTTCCCCAAAAGGGCCTGGTTGAAAGGAATAATCTGCCTCAAACCCAATCCACCTTGTTGAATAGGAGCACAAATAATACGCCAATTCACAAGATGATATTTGAATTCATCCCCAATACCACCCCAAAGAAAATCTCGTTGGAGTTTCTCAATTCGGTGAGCCACACTCGAAGGGACGCCAAACAAGGATAGAAAATATGTGGGCAAACTAGATAAAGTGCTTTTAATCAAAGTGAGCCTACCTCCCTTGGAAAGATAGCTTCTTTTCCAGCCAGCCATTCTCTTTTCCATTTTCTCCAAGATAGGTTTCCAAATTTCCTTAGATTTATATCTAGCCCCCAAAGGAAGCCCCAGGTACTTCATGGGAAGAGAAGCAATCTGGCCACCAAGAACATGAGCCAAAGCCTTAACATCCACAATCGAACCAACTGGAACAATCTCAGATTTCCCCAAGTTGATTCTCAACCTCCGAAACTGCCTCAAAGCACAAAAGCACCCCCTTCAAATGATACAATTGGTCCTGAGTAGCTCCACAAAAAACCAAAGTATCATTTGCAAAAAACATGTAAGAAACCCTCAAAGCAGAAACATTAGAGTTGTCCACAGCAAAACCTTCTAGATAGCCCCTAGCCACCGCCCTATCCATCAATCCACTAAGGGCCTCCATTACTAAAACAAACAACAATGGAGAGAGAGAATCCCCTTGTCTGAGACCTCTGGAACTAGGGAAAAAACCACAAGGAGTTCCATTAATAAGAACTGAGAATCTGACTGAGGATATATAGAACTTGATCCAATTGCGCCATTTCACTCCAAAGCCACATCTTTCCAACAGATATATAAGGAAATTCCAATTAACATGGTCATATGCCTTCTCCACATCCAATTTACAAATCAAGCCTGGGACACCAGAATTCAATCTGCTATCCAAACTTTCATTGGCAATCAACACTGAATCCTGGATTTGCCTACCTTGGATGAAGGCGTTCTGGGACGGAGATAACAGCGACCCTAACACCTCCCTGAGTCTATTTGCCAGCACTTTAGAAATAATCTTATACATGCTACCAGTAAGACTAATAGGGCGAAAGTCCTTCACATCTGAAGCTCCAACTTTCTTAGGAATAAGAACCATAAAAGTCGAGTTAAGGCTCCTTTCAAAATCTTCATGAACATAAAACTCCTGAATGGAATCAAGAACCTCCTTTTTAACCACATCCCAACAATGATGGAAAAAAGCAAGTGTAAACCCATCCGGGCCTGGCGCCTTCTCCCCACTAATCTGGTTTAGAGCTAGAACCACTTCCTCCTCAGAAAAAGGCCTCTCCAAATGCGTAGCTTCCTCAACCCCTAATGAGGTGAAATCCACCCCCCCTAAAACAGGTCTCCAATGCTCTCTCTCAGAATACAGATCCTGATAGAAAGCCACAATCCCTTCCCGAATTTCATCCTGAGTTTTCCACTTCAACTCCCCATGCGTCATACTTTCAATACAATTATTACGACGATTGGCATTCGCAGTACGGTGAAAGAACTTAGTGTTCTTATCCCCCTCCTTTAACCACTGGATTCGAGATTTCTGCCTCCAAGAGACCTCATCTAATAACAATGTTCTCTCCAACTTTGCTTGAGTATTCAATCTACAGGCTCTATCTTCCGCATTAAAAGTCCCCTGATTCTCTTTTTCCTCCAGCACCTGCAGCTCCTTCATTAATTCCAACTTCTTAATATGCACATCACCAAATGACTCCTTATTCCACTTCTTTATGTCTTCTTTTAGCACTTTTAGTTTATTTGCTAAAACAAAACTTGGGATACCCTGAAAATTATAGTTCCCCCACCACTGCCTTACATTCCCTGTAATTGCCTCATGACGCAGCCACATATTTTCAAATTTAAAATAAGACTTACTCCGAATACATGTGCCACAATCCAAAGAAATCGGACAATGATCTGATATAAAACAAGGTAAAGCCTTTTGTGCCAGGTGCGAGAACTGATCCTCCCAATCTGTGGACACCATAAATCTATCAAGACGAGATTTAGAAGGAGGATCCTGATTATTAGACCAGGTAAATTGACCGTCCAAGAGAGGAAGATCTATCAACCCGAGCTCCGAAATAAAATCCGAAAAGTTCGTCATAGCCCTTGTGAGTCTTCCTTCTCTCAACTTCTCACTTGGGAACCTGACTACATTAAAATCCCCACCTATGCACCACGGAACACCCCACCAACTTCGAACACCAGCCAGCTCATCCCATAAAATTAAACGATCGGCATCCACATTAGGACCATAGACCCCTGAAAAAGCCCATTCAAACTGCTCCTGCACATTCTTAAATCTACATGAAATAGAAAACTGACCTTTAACACAATCTTGAACTTCAGCCACACGCTTATCCCACATAATCAAAACGGCCCCAGATGCACCTTCAGATTCCAGGTACTTCCAATCTGCAAACCTATTACTACACAGGCTTCGGACAACTGATCTACTAATACTCTCCAGCTTAGTCTCTTGAAGACAAACCACATCTCCCTTCCACAACTTTAACGCATTCTTTATCTGAGACCTCTTCATTTTACAATTAAGGCCTTGAACATTCCAGGATATTAGTCGTAAATTCATTGAGAAGATATTGACCCACGAGATTTACGTCCACCACCTGGAGTCAAAGAAGATCCATAATTAACCGATGTTGATAAGTTCCTCAACTTCCTTGCTCCCTTTTGAGCTCTATGCTGATTCGTACATACCAAGGTTATTAAAATCGGGATTCTACCTTGAATCGTTGGGAGGGTTTCGCGAATCGAATCGTAGAATCGAATCGTGAATCGTAAGATTCTACTTTCCGCAAATAAAAAATACATAAATAATTACAATTCATAACATTGGTTAAAAAATCATTGAAAAATAAATAAGTTTGGCATAAAATTTATAAAATACAATAAGTCATCAACTACTAAATACCAAATGGCAAATTTTAAACTTCAAACTTTCAAGTTCCAAGTTTTAATACCACATAACTACAAACATGCATAATGTTCCAAATAATAACACTACATAAATCAAAATATTTCCCAACCATTTTCCACAATGGTGATTTTGTGACAAAAGTAACACATTACTTATTGTTCAATGTGAATAACCAAGATCTAAAAACCAAGATCATCATTGATTTGATGAATGTTATCCTCTAATGGGAGACCTTTACCATAAATGTCGTTGCTTCCATCTAAATCATCCATGGGAAGATCATCAAATTCTCTTACTTCATTTTCAAGTTCACAATCACTAAAATTATGAATTTCTTTATCTTTATCACCTAGCAAAAAAGAACAAAAACAAATTGTATTCAAAATTTTATCTTTCTCCAGTCTCCAGACTCTCCACTTATGTTTTAGACTTTTAGGGTTTGCCGTTTGCCTTTCTTTTTATTAAATGGGCGGGCTAGTGGGTTGGGCTACTAAGTACTAACATTAACATACTAAAATGGGCAGGCTTCTCTTATCAAAAAAAAAAAAAAGGGCGGGCTACTAACATACTAAAAAGTAAAAATCAACCTAATACAAGTTAAATTTTCATTGGAGGCCCAAAAAAAAAAACCAAAAAATTTGAATAAATCTTGTGCAGTAGAATCGCAAGTAAATCAGGATTCTAAAAATTCTAAGATTCAAATCGGGATTCTATTAAGATTCTACTACCTTTAAGATTCAGTTAAAATTCGAATCGTTTTCATAATGTTGAATCGTAAAATCGTAAGATTTTAAGATTTGAGTCGGGATTTTAATAACCTTGGTACATACGATTGTTCTAGAAACCCCTGTTTGCCTCCACCGTTGCTTAATCGCCGTAAACAAAGCCATTGCCTCAATCTCACACTCTTCTATAGAGACCCCCATCTGTTTGCTAAAAACCTCCATATTTTGTCTTACCCACTCCGATTGATCACTTTGTATAGACTCACCTTGATATGAATTAAGAGGAGAAATGTCAAGCAAGCTCTCCTCCGGCGAAACTTCCGGGAGAGTTCCTCTCGGAACCACCGCCTAACAGTAGCTCTCCATGCGCACCTCCCCCTCCTCACTGTCGACCCATATAGTATTTGAAGCCCCCAGCAGTAACGGCGAGGCAGCTTCGCTCGATACATCCCTCGGAACCACGGCGAGGCAGTGGCTCTGCCTACTCGACTCCCCCTCCTCACCGCCGGCCCATGCTGTGGTTGATATCCCCTTCCAGATCGTCCAAACATCATCGCCCCAGTACCCAGCAGTATTCCTCGGCACACTTAGGTTGACGCCGGCGTAGAAATGCACTTGGAGACTCTGTCTGGTGTCTCGCGCACTGCTCGTCCGAAGCCATAAAAAATCTTGCTTGGAGGCATGTGCGACTGGCGTGATTTCCCAACCTGGAGTTCTAGAATTCTCCAGGCTTGTAACGACGTTGTGTTTTGTGTTACACTTATGTGCTGGTGTAATGTTTGTAATTGGGCCTCCAACTATACTGACCACCTCCTTACTCTTAGGTACCCATATTTGTTTGGGCTTGATTAAAGTTGTAGAGGACTCGCCCCACTCAAATTGAGATGGGCCCGAGAAACTCTCCTTATGACCAACTTGGACCAAAGAAATGGGCTGCTTGTCCGCCTGGCCGAAGCAATGGCCTTCTTCCTTTGTACCTGCCACCTCACCTTCATTTTCTTGCCGACCCCACGTTACCCTACGCTTCCCTTCAGCGTTGCAGGAGATTAATAGTTTAGGAGTTGACTTATTCACCAATTCCTTCCCGAAGCATCTATAAGGAATAAAACCCAAAAATTTCTCCTTTGAAATCGCCTTTCCTCCCTCATTAACATTAACAATATCTTTTGCATGCATGATTTCCGGAGTTTTCAAAATTTCTGAGATTTGATTTTGCTTTTGCGGAATCTTTGGCCTACCGTTTGTGGCTTGGTGCTGGTTCACCGGAGCACGTAATAATTCTGCATAGGACAGCACCGGGCCCAACCTCTCCTTTACCGGAATCCTTTTTTGATGATTCACATCTGCCGTAGCCTTATGGCCGTGCCGACCCTGGTTCTCATCCGAATTCGGGGTCAATAATAACATGAGCTCCTTATGAAAGCCCCGCCATCCACTTTGTTTTTGGCCTTCCGGAATAGCCAGGCGTCCCTTACAACCGCCCCTGCCATAATCGGTAATTTCAAGATACCGACCATACTTGTTGGTGAACCTTCGAATAACATATCCCTTATCACTCTCTCTGAACGTGCGAATAAAAGCTTGCTCTGATTCTCTCGCAATATTCTCCTCAATGCACTGGCCCAACCATCGGACTCCTTGCGTTCCCATGCATACAGAATGCCTCTTATACCTTCCAAACTCAAGAAGACTCACTGAATCAATACCATCCCCCTCCCTGATCAAATCGAATCGCTTGGATTCGATACGAAAACTACGCACTCCACCCATGCTATGAAGCACCCTTACGGGTGATGAGAATGGTGCACTCTCCCTCACGTGTCTCGCTCTCACTCTCTCTCACGTGTCTCGCTCTCACTCCGGTTTGTAGTTGTACACTCAGATGGCATAACCCAAGTCACCCCAAAGAGCGACAAAACAGTGTCCCATAACTCCTTTGCCACCAGGCAATGCATAAAAAGGTGGTCAATAAATTCTCCATCAACCTTACACATGCAACGCCAGCTAATGATCACAATCTTCCGCTTTCTTAAGTTATCAGCCGTAAGAACCTTGCCCAAGGCAACAGTCCACATAAAGAAGGCTACCTGAGGAGGCACTTTTGGCTTCCAAATGCCTTTCCAAGGGAAAGGCAATGAAAAGGGACGACTTAAGCAGCTGTAGTAGGACTTCACAATAAACCCTTTCTCTGGATTTTGTTGCCATCAAAGAGTATCTTCCCCACGACCCTTCAGGGACATCGGATAAATCAGTTTGAGAAAGGAATTCATAGAATCCATCTCCCAATCTTGAACATTGTGCACAAAATTCAATTCCCAATGTAAGGAACCATTTCCAAATTGCATAAGTGCAGCCACAGATTCATCTTTGTCACCAGAAATCGTAAAAAGCGCCGGGTATGCCACCTTTAAAGGTGCATCACCACACCAAAGATCATGCCAAAACCTCACCAAGCCCCCATCCCCCACTGTATATAATAGAAAAGGTAGAAATATATACCACCCTTCCTGATAAACTTCCATAAGCTCACCCCATAGGGGCCTTGCACTATACTCGAGCACGACCCACCCCAAATATTTCCATATTTAACCTCCACAACCCTCCTCCACAACGCCTCCCTGTCTGTCCCATATCGTCATAACTATTTCCCTAGTAGGGCTTCGATTAAATCTCCGCAGATTTTTCACTCCCAACCCACCACAATGTAATGGCTCACATATCTTAGCCCAATTGACCAAGTGGACTTTGTGAGATTCCCCCATCTCACTCCATAAAAAATCCCTTTGTAATTTCTCTAACTGTGATGCCACACCAGTGGGGAGATGGAAAAGGGAAAGAAAGTAAGTCGGTAAATTCGAAAGGGTACTTTTGAGTAAAGTAAGCTTACCTCCTTTGGATAAATAAATTTGTTTCCAACCAGCTAATCTTTTCTCCATCTTCTCAAGAATTAGGTTCCAAATGCTGGTAGAGTTGAATTTGGCTCCCAATGGTAATCCTAAGTAAGTCATTGGGAGGGAAAATGTGATGTCGCTCCCTCTCCCCCCACCTTCCCCCTCCTACCCAACCTTATCCCCCACCCCAATGGCTTTGACCACCACCTCCTCCACCGCTGGCTAGCCTTATATCACCATCTTTTTACTTTAACCCTTCGTCTACAGCATTGATTGGGCCCCCTTCAATCCAACCAATGCTTTACACAACACCTCTACCATGGCATTTCCCGACTCCACAGATACAACACACCCCATTCACTTACATCACTAGCAATTCAACCAGCCAAATCCCCATTTTAAACACAAAAACCTAGACCTCCACAAATACCAATCCCTCATCCTTACCGAAAAGACATTCCTCCACTAAACAATTTCACAAAATTCAAGCGACTGGGCAGCATAAGGCTGTTTTCTATTTAGGGGCTAAAACTTTTTTTCTAGAGTTTGATGGCGGAAGGTCTGATTCATATAATATTAAGGAATGCTAAGGCAAATTCAAGGGGTCAATTTGGTTGGGTTATGCCGGTTTAAAGTGGTTGCTTGAGCTGTTGGGCAAGTTACGCAATCCACAATTTAATACCCAAGGTTTTATACAATTCTTTAGAGATGGGTATCGGACATTAAAGGTGAGTGGCATGAAGAACAACAGAGGTACCTTTATTGAGATCTAAGAATTCCATAGTGGTTCTCAACAAGGTGGTATAAGGGTCCTTGATGGATGTAACAGTGATGCGTGGGCTTATTTTGAGAAGAAGCTCCGCCGCTTCTTCTTGAATGAGAAATCCCCTCCGTTGAGTGGCTTAGCTGTGGGTGGGCAGCGTCATGAAGGCGTTAGCGTCAATCCCGGGAAGAAGAGTGATTTGGGGAAGGGATTTGATAACGGTTTGCCAGTTGTGGAGATTCATCGCCCCAAATCGCGGGTTCAATTTCTGGCAGATGCTCCCCGCCCCATGCGCAGTTGTGATTTCATTTGGAAACCATGTAACAAAACGTTGCGTATCACATTAAGTGAAGGCAACTTAAGGCAAGCTAAATGGGCTTGGATTAACACCCCAAAACAGGCTCATATGGCAAACACTAGAGCCCAAGATAATGAAGCGGAAGCCCCAACACAGGCCCGTATTGAAACAGCTAGTGCCCAAGAGCCTCAGGTTAATGAAGTGGCCCAACGGGCCAGTAAAGAGACTTGGGTTCCTAAACAACCCCAACCTAGCTTGGGCCTTGTAGGCCAGCTGGAAATTCTCTCACGGCCCAGCCCGATTCTGATTGACCAAAATAAGGTGGAGTCCGGTTCGAAAGTGGCCCGTGCCTCCTCCAACAGTTAGTTGGACTCGAGCGAGGTTGACTCGGTGACGGTGGAGGATCTCATTGAGTCGAAGGAGGATGGGTTAACAGCAGAGGAGGCGATTTGAGACTTGGTACTTCATTCATCTGTTTCCGACGTGTTTGGGGTGGAGGGTGTCACGTCGGACGATGCGATGGAGTTCGTGGTGGCTGGTACGGCGATTGTGCTGCCGTTGTTGCTCGATGGGGTTAATGGTATGGAGATGGCGTCACCGTTGCCGCTCGAGGGGGCTAGTGGGTATGTTCTCCACTTCTTCCTTTATCGTGGAGTACCAGGCCTGACTCGGAACGTACCCAAAGTCCTATCGTTTGCGAACCTTTGGCAAAGATTGCTCCTTTGGGTTTTTCTGAGTTCATGGATCAATATTCAGGGGATGTCCTAGCCCTAGAGGAGGTGATGTCGTTATGGGTTGAACAAAAATATAAGGATTTTGCTGAGTTAGTGGGTATGCCGATAGCAGGATTTGAAGCTGAATGTATCGCCTTATTATGCAGAATTGATGCAGAAAGGAAGAAAGGTAGACATACTCCAGGTCCTCGTAAACCTAAAGGTCAGTTAAAAAAGGTACTTGTGAATTACAGAATCTTATTTCCACTGTTAATTATGGTAGGAAAAAGGTGGCCAGTCTTAAGACATTAGGTTGGTGCTGCAGTAATGCTGGGAGTTTTTATTTTTTATGAAGCTGTGAATTGTGTCCTGAAATGTTAGAGGGTTGAATAACCCTCGCAAAAGGGAAGTGTTGAAAAATATCTTACGAGATTGGAAGGGTGATGTAGTTTGTCTTCAGGAATCAAAGTTAGATGTGGTGGATCAAAGGTTGATTAGGAGCTTGTGGGGTAATGTGTATGTTGGTTGGGAGGCTTTGCCTGCTGTGAATACGGCTGGGGGTATTATTCTAATGTGGGATAGGAGGGTTTTGGAGAAGATAAATGTCCATATTGGGGAGTACTCGGTCTCTTGCCAATAGAGAAGTTTGGATGGATGATGGCTTTGTCTGGACAGGGACTGGGGTTTATGGTCCAAATCTGGATTCTATGCATAGTTATTTTTGGGATGAGCTATTGGGGTTGCGGAATCATTGGTCTTCTCCATGGTGTTTGTTTGGGGATTTTAATGTTGTTCGATATTCCAGGGAGCGATTGAGATGCACAAGTTTCACTTCGGCAATGACAGATTTTTCTGACTTTATTGACATGACTAATCTGATTGATTTGCCTTTGTTAAGAGGGCCTTTCACTTGGTGTAGTGGTTCGGATTTGCCATCTATGTCTCGTATTGATAGGGTTCTGGTGTCAGCTGATTGGGAGGATCATTTCCCTGATGTTTGCCAGAAGCTTTTACCTCGGCCTATTTTTGATCATAGTCCATTGTTAGTGGAGAGTGGTGGTATGGCTCGAGGTAGAAGTTCTTTCAAGTTTGAGAATATGTGGCTGAAGGTGGATGGGTTTCTGGATAAAATTCAAGGGTGGTGGTCCAACTACTCCTTTAGTGGCCCTCCTAGTCTGGTGTTGGCTAGAAAGTTGAAAGCGCTTAAGGAGGATTTGAAGATTTGGAACAAAGAAGTTTTTGGTGATGTGGGTTTGAGAAAGAAGGGTGTAATGGCTGATATAGGAAAATTAGATGAGCAAGAATTCCAAAGTGTGATTTCTGATGAGGAACGGGTTCAAAGGGATCAGCTGAGGGCTGATTGGGATCGTTATAGCTCATTTAGATGAGATTTCTTGGCGTCAAAAGTCTCGGGTTATTTTATACTAATCTATATCAGGAAAGTGAAGTTTGGCGTCCTAATGTAGATGGACTTCCACTTGTGACCATTGGGGAGGAGGATTATCGATTACTTGAAAGGAATTTTGATAAGGAGGAGGTTTGTGGGGTTTTACGAGATTTGCAGGGGATAAAGCTCCTGGTCTTGATGGTTTTACTATGGCTTTTTTTTTAGCATTGTTGGCAGGTTCTTCAGGAGGATATTATGAGATTTTTTCAGGAAGTTTATGAGCAGGGGCAATTTGAAAAATCTCTTAATGCAACTTTTATTGCACTTATTCCTAAGAAGCCTAATGTTGTGAACATTAAGGATTTTAGGCCTATTAGTCTTATTGGGAGTATGTATAAGCTTCTGGCTAAAGTCCTGGCAAATAGGCTAAGAGGAGTCTTAGATGGGCTTGTCTCAAAATCTTAGAATGCTTTTGGGGTGGCCGGCAGATGGTAGATTCTGTTCTTATTGCTAATAAGTGTTTGGACAGTCGCCTCAAGAGTGGAGTCCTGGGTATTCTATGTAAACTCGATATTGAAAAAGCTTATGATCATGTGAATTGGGACTGCCTTATTCATCTCCTGAGTAAAATGGGTTTTGGCTCTAAATGTCTAGGCTGGGTTTGAGCTTGTATTTCTACAATCCGTTTCTCGGTCTTGGTTAATGGGTCTCCTACTGGTTTTTTTGGGAGCTTTAGGGGTTTAAGGCAGGGGGATCCGTTATCCCTGTTGTTGTTCTTACTGATGATGGAAATTTTGAGTAAGATGCTTTAGCAGGTGGAGGCTTGTGGTTTTATTAGAGGCTTTAAGGTGAATGGGACTAGATCCGAGGAGGTATGTGTATCTCATCTTCTTTATGCTGATGATACCATGTTGATGTGTGATGCTGATCCGGAATAGCTGATGTATATCCGGCTAGTGCTTTCTTGTTTTGAGGCAGCTACAGGGCTCAGGGTGAATCTGGCAAAGAGTGAGATGGTGCCTATTGGAGATGTGGGTAATCTTGCCGTTTTGGCGGATATTCTGTGCTGTAGGATTGGTCAGTTCCCTATGAATTATCTAGGAATGCCCTTGGGTTCTAGTTTTAAAGCCCTTCCTATTTGGAATCCTATTATTGAGAAGATGGAGAGGCGTTTGGCTGGATGGCAGAGACTGTATCTCTCTAAGGGTGGTCGTCTCCCTGTTTTAAAGAGTACGCTTTCTAGTTTACCCACCTATTATTTATCTCTATTTACTATTCTTGTGAGTGTGGCTAAGAGACTTGAGAAACTTCAACGGAATTTCCTGTGGGGTGGTTCTGGTGAGGATTGTAAGCACAGCTTGGTAAGATGGGATACAGTATGTTCCCCTATTGAAAGGGGAGGGCTTGCATTCGGCTGTTGGGGCCTCTTAATAGAGCACTCTTGGGTAAATGGTTGTGGAGGTTTGGTGTGGAGGAGAACCGGTTATGGAGGAGGGTTGTGGCTTCCCGTCATGGGGTTGTTGATGGGGGTTGGAGTTCTTGTTAGGTGCAGGGTTCTTATGGGTATGGTTTGTGGAAGGGTATCATGATGGGATGGGATCAATTTTACAAGCACTTGAGATTCATTGTGGGCAGGGGGGATAGAGTGAGATTGTGGCATGATTGCTGGTGTGGTGATATGGCTCTTAAGGATATATTTCCTAATCTTTTTGAGTGCGCATCTCATAAGGATGCTTTTATGAATGAGGTGTTGGGTTGGCATAATGGCAAGGTGGTTTGGAATGTGTCTTTTACACGAAATTTCAATGATTGGGAGATAGACTCTGTAGTTGAGTTCTTGACCCTGATTGAATCTAAGGCACCCTTGCGGGAGGTTGGGGATGGACCTTGGTGGCATCTTAGGAAGAATGGCAGGTTTGACATTCATTCATTCTATGAAGCTCTTCGTGATGCTCCTCAGGTTGTTTTCCCTTGGAAGATTATTTGGCGCACCAAAGCTCCTCGTCGGGTCCGTTTCTTTGTTTGGTCGGCGGCTTGGAATAAGATTCTTACTTGTGACAATCTTTCCAAGCGGGGTTACACCTTGGTGAGTTGGTGTTGCATGTGTCGTTGCAATGGAGAGGCGGTGGATCATCTCTTAATCCATTGTTCGGTGGCTAGGGCTTTATGGAGTTGGATTTTGGGGGTTTTTGGGATAGCTTGGGTGTTACCCCATTTTGTTTCTGAGCTGCTTTTTAGTTGGTGGAATGCGTTGGGCCGTCATTCATCAGATGTTTGGAACCTAGTTCCTTTGTGTTTGATGTGGACCGTTTGGAAGGAGCATAATAGTCGTACTTTTGAAGATGTGTCAAGCACGGATATGCAACTTTGGGATTGTTTGGCTTCTAATCTTTTTGAGTGGTCTAAAGTGTCGGGTTATTCTATTAGCTCGTCTATTAATGCTTTTATTTCTGCATTATCTTCTATTTCTAATGATGTAACTCTTTAAAAGCTCTCTTGTGCATGCTTTATGCACAATCTAAAGCTTTGTTTTTTAATAAAATCTTTTTGTTACCTATCAAAAAAATAGGTAAGTCATTGGGAGAGTAGAAACTTTACAGCCCAAAATTTCCACTAAATCCCCAATGTGAGGGACATTACCCACAGGAACCATTTCTGATTTACTTTAATTAATCTTCAGCCCAGAAGCAGCCTCGAACCATGTAAACACATACTGAAGGTACTCCAATTGACACTGATCAGTAGTGCAGAAAATTAATGTATCATCCGCAAATAATAAGTGTGAAACCATTAAAGTATTCCCCTCCATTGGGCCAACAGAAAATCCTGATATATACCCACTAGTAATAGCACGGTCTATCATGCGGCTCAAGGTCTCCATGACTATGACAAAGAGTAGTGGAGATAAAGGATCTCCTTGCCTAATCCCACGGGAACTCGCAAAAAAACCTTGAGGACTACCATTAACAAGAATTGAAAAACGGACGGTAGAAATACGATACCAAATCCAGTTACACCATTGCCTAGAGAACCCACATCTTCTCAACAAATAAATAAGAAAATCCCAACTCACATGGTCATAGGCCTTCTCAATGTCTAACTTACAAAGGACTCCAGGTAGACCTTGCTTCAGTCGGCAGTCTAAAATCTCATTTGCAATTAAAACAGAATCAAGTATTTGTCTTCGTTGTACAAAAGCATTTTGAGAATCCGAAACTAGCTTGGGCAACATTGTTTTCAAACAGTTCGCCAGAAGCTTAGATAAAATCTTATAAATCCCTGCCACTAAACTGATAGGCTTGAAGTCCTTAACCTCCACAGCCTCATTCTTCTTGAGACTAAGAGTCAAAAGAGTTGCATTCATGCTTTTCTCAAAAGTACCCATAAAATGAAAGCAATGTATTACCTCCAGTATGTCGGTACGAAGAATCTCCCAATAAAACTGAAAGAAAGCCATTGGGAAACTATTGGGACCGGGTGTTTTGTCACCATTAAACCCTTTTAGAACTCCTACTACCTCTTCATCATCAAAAGGTCTGTCTAACCATTCAGCATCTTCAGCAGATATGCAGAAAAACCAAGCCCATCCAGCTTTGGTCTCCATCCCACATCTTCCGTATACAACCCTGTATAGAATTGAGTAATGGATTCAGAGATAGCTTGCTGGTCAGTAGACAACTCCCCATCAATTAAAAGAGTGGAAATGGAGTTATGCCAGTGGTTTGAATTAGCCATTGCGTGAATTTTTTTTTTTGTATTTTTATCCCTTTCATTGAGCCATGTCGCCTGAGACTTTTGACGCCAGCTAATTTCCTCAAGGAGAAGAGTTTTCTCAAGATCTATCTGAATAATCTCTTTCTGAGCTTTTTCAGTTGCAGTCAAAGGACGCCCCTCAGCCACTGTATCCCACTACTGAAGATCATACATTAGCTTTGTCTTCTTAATCCCCACATTACCAAAAGTCTCCGAATTCCATTTCTTTAAATCAGCCTTGAGGGTCTTGAGTTTATTGGCCAATATAAAGCTGGGAGTACCATTAAATTGATAAGAAGCCCACCATTGTCGAACATGATCTAGAAAACCTTCCGCTCTAAGCCACATGTTTTCAAAGCGGAAATGACGTCTACATTTCTGGAATTGGCCACACTCTAAAGTGATAGGAAAATGGTCCGACATCAATCTTGGCATCTTACGTTGAACAATACACGGGAACTTATCTTCCCAATCCGGAGAAAACAAAAATCTATCAAGACGAGACATAGCTTCCCTTTCTCTGCCATTAGACCAAGTAAATTTGCCCCCTTCTAATAAAGGATCGACCAAACCTATGGAAGATATAAAATCGGAGAACCCCTACATAGCTGGAGAGAAAAACTGCCCACCCACACGTTCCGAAGAGAACCTGACCACATTAAAGTCTCCCCTAATGCACCAAGGAGAACCCCACCAGCTATGAAGGCCAGCCAACTCCTCCCACATTAACAATCCATCCCGCACAGTTTGAGGACCATACACCCCTGAGAACACCCATTCGTGATGGTTAAACACAAAGCAAAATTTACACGAAACAGAGAAATGACCCACTGCCTCATCAATCTTCTCTATAACTCTTGTATCCCACATCACCACAACCCCACCTGAAGCTCCATCCGAGCCACAATAAAGCCAATCCACATATGGTAACCCCCACAAGCTACGAACAATTCCTCTTGAAATTAAATCTAGCTTCGTTTCTTGTAGGCAAATGATATCTGCCCCCAGAGTTTGAAAAGATTCTGAAGACGCAGTCGTTTGTCCTTATCATTCAACCTCTGAACGTTCCATGAAAGAATTCTAAGCTTCATGGACATAACACCAATCCCCTCTCCCTCTGACCCTTGTTCTTTGCTGACCCAGCCTCATAATTAACAGTACATACTAAGTTCTTCAATTCCCTACTTCCTTTTCCCACTGACTTCAGCAGCTTTGGCCGAGCTTCACCTTTAGTAAGGTTTTGATTTCGCCGACCTTCGATGTTTTGGAGAAGTTGTGTAAGTTCTTCTTCAACTCCTCGAAAGATGCTCCCAGCACTAAACCAAACTCCTTTAGTGTTTCCTGGACCCATGGAGACTTTGGAGCTCCCCCCCCCCCCCCCCCAATCATTAACACCCAAGATCGGAGCTTCAGATGTCTCATTGCTTCTAGCGCCTGGCTCAACCATAGCCAGTGGAACAACTTCCAGTGGTTCCTCAGATTCCTAGCACACCACCTCATTTTCCTCACTAAAGTGCATCGACTCCTCCCAGACCACCGACACGTCCTCATCATCGTCTCCTTCCACCTCACTTCCCGATTCGCACCAACCATGAGGTGTTGGGTCTTCCGGCTTCGATCCCTGGCCCTCATATCCAAGAGCTAATGGAGTCGTCAATTCCCCTTCTTCCTTCTCCTCCATACACGACGGCACCGATCGAATCAACGACAAAGGGATCAACACCCTTCGCCCATCCTTGAGTTCCGGCATCTAGTCAGAAGTCGACCCCCACACGCGATCCACACACACGGAGGGGGGTGCGGTCTCCAACCGAGGTAGTGGAGCCACAATCTCCACTCGTGGTTCAGATTGGGACGGGTGTGGAATTAGGGCATCCTCAAGTCTTCTTGATGGGTTAGTCTCTTGACCCTAGTAGACTTGGACACCCGGGACTCCACTAGGTCCGAATTTGGGCCTCCATTCAAACTTGGGCTTTGGTTGTGTGTGAACTGGCCCCTCACTGACTTCAGATGTGGTATCCTGCCCGTGTGGGCCTGTTGTTGAATGGCCCAAAATAGTGGGGGATGTACTCGCAATAGTAGCCTTATGCACTGTCCAATTACCAACTTGCCCAATTTTGAAATTGAGGTTAAGAGATAATTTGATTACCCCGAAATCACTCATTTTGGATTCTGACTGTAAATTTTCCAAATTTAAAGTCAATGCATGCGAAAGTTTTGCCCCCGAAACTGGTAATGTCCCCATAGTAGTTTTTTTTTTCCTTTCTTGTCCCCCCCACCATCCTTTCCTCCATGTGCCCTATCGGACCCCACAGCCATTGCAGTAAACGTATCACCACCTTTTGATGGCCCTGCCTCAGTCGATGTAGTTGAATTCACCAACATAGTACGTTTCTTAACGGCAACTGATTTTGCTTCATAACCCATAAACCACTCCCATAGTTTATTTCACTGCAATGTGGTAGATGTCTTCCAGTGTATACTGAGCAGTTGGGACTCTTCGGAGACTGAGGTTTTCCCAACATGACATGACAGATATGGTTTAACCGGAATGAGAGGTGGTTGTAGAGAAGTGGCAATGAACCTAGGAGTCTGTGTTGTAGAGCAGTGAAGTATGCGACTGATTTCATTGAGATTCAAACTTGCAGCGACCATCAACAACTGGTACCAATGCAAGCGAAGTGGCAACCACCATGTTCTCAGGCTGTCAAAATAAACTTTCATGGGGTTAGCTTCAAGGGACTTGACTATGGCGGTCTTGGAGTCTTGATTCAGGATAGTGCTGGTTGTGTTCTCTCAGCTTGTTGTGAGAGAATGAACTTATATGGTGATCCTTTGCGATTGTCAATGGAGGCTCTGTTGAGAGCCTTGACGTTTGGACGAGAGATGGGCCACCAACAATTTGGTGTGGAACTTGCAGTGATTTATTTAGGTTGGTAACTACTAGGGCTTCTTCTTTATATGGTCAGACACTTGGTTTCTAGTTTTACTAAGATAGAGTTTCACTATGTTAGAAAGTATTGTAACAAAGCTTGCTATGCTCTAGCCATGGAAGCTCGGAACAGGGAGATTTTCTCTGTTTGAATGGAAGAATGTCCTTGTATTGAACCCATTGTATGCTCTGATATGACTTATGAATAAAATAAGCTATTGTTTTTTATAAATAATAATAATAATAATTTAACATTGGGCAAAATGATTGGAATTCAATGATGGTGTTGTACAATAAGAGAAACTAAGACTTGCATTGGTGGTAGAACTAAGCACAACGTTAATGGTAATAATTACTTGCTGTAATATTTTGTCCAAAAGTTGAAGAATTGTATTGTGAAAGAAAACAAAAAGTGAAGAAAAGAAATAGTTGTGATTGAATGCATAATCAAAGCTTTTTTTTTGTTTCCAATAATGTAGTGAATCTTACCAAAGAATAGCCCTTTGGATTTACCTCTAGGTAGTAAAACCTACGGGTACCTAACTCCATCTACGAGTTGCAAGTCAGTGCTTAGAAAATAATGAAATTATACAAGTCATTAAGGTGTTGCTTACAATAAAGTATCACTTAGGTATGTGATTTTGATTAAACTTGGAGTTTGTCGAGTGTTCCAATTATAGTAAAATGAGACTTTTTTCTTTCTTCCTCTGGTGTGTGTGAATTTGATGGTTATTTGAGAGTTTTGATTATTTTTAGTGCAAGTATTCAAGTAAGGGTTTGATATTGATGGCTAAGGAAATTTGAATGGAGACAAGCAAGGAGCTACAAAACTGCCTCAACTCCATTCCCTTTAAGAATGTTCAAATGTTTTCAGTTAGGATATGGTAGTAATTTTGTATTGATGTCTTTTCCCTATTTTTCTTTTATTTGTATTATGATATTTGCCAGTTATATTTATATTGCTTCATGTAGCGCATCAATAGAATTATGAATTTGTCCATCACTATTTTTTCACTAATCACTTTGTGCAAGAAATCAGAAAAATAATTTTTATTTATTTATTTTTTAACTTAGGGAATGTTTCTAAAGAAGAGTCTTTTGGACTCGCTTCTATGCAGTAAAACCTACAAGCAACTGACCCCACCCGCCAAGAAATCAGTAAAATACTTGTTACCTTTAGTTGTAAAATTGTAATATGGTAGATATTTTGCAATTGTATATAATACATATATGATTAATTGTTTATATCATTAAAGAGCTACCAAAAAGGGAATAAGATGGATTATTGGAATATTTGATAGACAAGGCTTTGTTTTGCTGCTACATTTAAGTAGATGCAAAGGGCATAGACTGAACATTTTTTTTTTTTTAAACTTGATTTGGGTTACATTTTGATAAATTAATGGTTTTTATTTATCTAAGCGGGTTCTCTTTCAAGGTTAGTGGAGAACGGTGAAGATTCAATATCAAAGGAGGAAAGAAGGAAGAAAAAGGATATGGACGATTGTTAAAGAAGTGCAGTTCAAGCAAAGTTGCAAGAGAAAATTGAGGTGTGTATTCTTTAAGATAATGTAGATTCAAAACTACGTAGTGATAACGCTTTTATGAAGGAAAATTTTGTTGATTCATCATATGATATTATTTTATATTTTCTATTTTGTTTTTTATTTTTTTATTTTTCTAAAAACTATCCAAATGTCTTAGAGGTGCTGCAATATAGGTCTTAGGGCTCTTAGGTGCTGCAATATAGGTTTTAGGACCTCTCTTTCCCAAAGGAAATATGTACTTGATCTTTTGTTTGAAACTGGGCTCTTAGGTGCTTGTCCTGTTGATACTCTTATGGACTCTACTATTAAACTTGATGTTGAGCAAGGTGAACAGTTTATTGATGTTGGTCGACGACACTTAGTTGGAAAGTTGATTTTTCCAACCGTTACTCGTCCTAACATTAGTTATGTCGTTGGTATTGTTAGTCAATATATGCATTCTCCTTGTCAACCTCATTTTGTCATTATTTGTCGTATATTATGTTATTTGAAAGGAGCTCCTAGGCAAGGACTATTATATAGGTCTTCTGCTTGCTTGTTTAGTTACTAGTTTTAGTGATGCTGACTAGGCTGCTAGTCGCTTTGATAGGTAGTCGACCTTTGGCCATTGTACGTTTGTTGGCAATAACCTTGTCACTTTGTGTAGTAAAAAAGCAGAATGTCATTGCTCGCTATAGTTTGAGTATAGAGCTATGCCTCATTCTGCTTCTGAAATGTTATGGGTTCATTCTTTCCTTCAAGATCTTGGTGTTTCCTACTTCCATCGAGATGTATTGCGATAATCAGGCAACTATCTTTATTTCCAACAATCCTGTTTTCCATGAACGTACCTAACATATCGAGGTTGATTGTCATTGTACTCGAGATTTATTAATGAGGAAACAAATTGTCACTCTATTCGCTTGTATGATCAGCTAGGTAATATCCTTACTAAGCCATTAGCTCAAGTTGCCTTCCAACGGATGTCTTCCTAGCGAAGCATACTTGATCTGTATGCTCCAAGCCTGAGGGGGATTGTCAGTGCTAATTATGTTGTTATTTATGATTGGCTTGTTATTCTTGTATTAGCTTAAGGATATTATTGAAATTTTTTCATACCATGAGAATATAAATATATGCTACGATGAAGGGACTAAACAATTAAGCCCTAAACCTATTCCCTTTAAAGTTGGTCGAGAATGCGAAGAGGTTCTTGATATTTCTCATTTACTCTTTGCACATGACCACTATAGTGTTTTGTGATGCCTCCCATGAACAACTTGGTTACCTTCGTTGTGTTCTTATTTGCTTTGCAGTTGTGTTTGGACTTAACTTGAACAAAAATGATTTGGTGAGTATCACTGGTCTCATAGCTATCTTAGGGTGTAAGGTGGGATCCTTACCTAGTGATTTGTTCTTCAATGCAAAGAAGGTGGTTTGGTTATTCGAAATCTTAGTTCTTTAAATCTAGCCGTATTACGAAAGTGATGCCAAAATTTGTGATTGAGCTCTTGGAATGTTTTTGAAAATCTAGTCGTAAAAAATTTGATTTTGGAGTTCAAATGTGTTTTTGATTTTTGAAATCTCTCAATCTGACTATGTTCTGGGCCCCGCCAATGAGGATATATGTTTGTATCGAAACTAGTTTCATTCTGGGGTTTGCCACCGACCTATGCACGGTTTTTGGGCCTTGTCACAAGTATACTGTGGTCGTAGTCACCAATACTATTTGGTATCTGTATATGAATCTATATTTATATTTGTATTTGTATCTATATTTGAATCTATATCTGTATTCGTATTTGAATCTGTACTTGAATCTATATCTGTATCTATGTTTATGTCTGTATTTATTTTTGAATATGTTAATTTGCTATTTGCAAATAAAATTATATTTTATTTTGTGAACCAAAACCAATATTTGTCTATTTTGAATCATTTTATCAAAATCACTGTTTAAGAGTTTTGTACTAATTATGTATATTCGTTTTTACCAAACGTATGTTTGATTTGGTTGGATAAGGATATTAGTTATTTACTGGGTTTCTCGGCTTGCCCCCTTTCTTTCCTCGTTTCAGATTCTGAGGATTAGCTATTGCAAATGTTGCAAGGGAGAATTGTGGGAAGAAAGTTAGACAGGATTATTAAGCATATCATATTTGCTATTTTAGTGATTTTATGAGAGACCTTTGTTTAAGATAAATTTTGGATTAGTGATGTTATGGAATTTAATTATTTGATACATTCTTGGTTAGTGGATAATTTTGGAGATTTTAATTTCATTGGTGTTGACCTTGCACACTCGTAAGGCAAAGCTCTATGGGTGCGCGGCCGTTGTCACGTGTCGAGCTGATGCTTTGGGTTTGGGGCGTGACATAAAGACTCTATTCCAAGTGCCTATACAAATCCTATTTCTTGGACTAACTTCTTTACCCGCACCCATCCATCAAAGTGCGGGGACTCTTGTCCATCTCTCACTATACCCAAGTGCCGATGTTGCATGTCGCTTATGGGGAACGCCCTAGCTAACCCTTGTTCACTTTTCACTATATCCAAGGTCCGACGCAGCGCATTGCTAATAGGGTATATGCCCCAACGTATATCTGTAGTGGATTCATTCATAATAAAGTGACTAAATTTTATGCTATCTAGAACTTCTAAGTATGATTTGACTTGTTCCTATCTGTCCTAAGTTATTTTGGATACGCTGATTTTTTGTTGATGCTTAACCCCTTACACCACTTTTTCTATAATACACTATTGCTTATGTTACTCTTTCTATAATACACTCTTGTTTATATTAGAAAAGATTAATTTTGCCATGATGACCTGATGTCAAATCATATAGTATATATTTCTAAAGTAGGGTTATTGATGTATATATCAACTTGATGTGGAATGCATATGTGCTTTGAGCTAGTTTAAACCACTAGAAAAAAGGGCCTTTAAATTAGTACCATGTAATATTTAAAGCAATAACACAAAAATAAATTGACTAAAAATGCTCTATGAGTGAAGTATGTGTTTTAATATTAGATTTTCGAAAATAAATAAATAAATTACAAAACAAGGACATAAGCCCATAAATGATCAAACCTTGTAGATTAAAAATGTCGATTGAGATGGTATGGTTATATTTAGAAAGTGATTAATGCATTAGTGAGAGAATTACTTGATTCAAGTTGCGAGAACAAAAAAAGATAGGAAAGCAAAAAATAACATTAATAAAAATAGTAAAAAAAGATGTCAATTAAAGAAGTAACAAAGAGTATGACTTTGTATAGAATAGAATGACGGAAAAGAATATATGTGGCCGACCATAACTAGTTTGTTGGCAATCCATAGCTGACGCTAAAAATTTGGGACTAAGTCTCGATTGTTGTTGATTAAAAATAAGCTCCATTTCTAAAGACCCTTCATGAGATTGTAAAAATTGTTGCTTTGATTTTGTAATTTAACCATGTGTGTTCGTCTACTAACATGATTGCAGAATCAAGTTAGCATCTTTTGACAAACCACATCCTTGTTTGTGTTGTTCCCAAGGTTGTTAGGATCGGAATCCTACATAGGATTGGATCGTAAGATTCTACTTTTAATAAATAAAAAATAAGGGAAAAAAGTACCAATAATAATAATTTATGGACAAAATATAATATATATATTTTTCATACAATTATTTTTATAATTTGATTTTTTATTTTTACATTCATAAAGGCTATTGTAACATTTTTTCTTTCTTTCAATTAATGCAATGAGTGTAAAAAACAATATAATGGAGTGGAAATCATAATATCCTGCTTGTTTCTTTATTCTTTAGGAAAGGAATTTTTGTTCAACCACAAAAATAAACTTTCGTCATTTTCTTTTTGAGACTTTTCAATAGCCATAACCAAAAAAAAAAGAAAAAGTGCTAGGGAGCAAAGCCACTAATAAAGAAAAGAAAAGAATGGGACACTCTATTTACTACAAAAAAATAAAAAAAGTGGCACATTCTCTTCCTCTCTTTGCACTGCAAAACTTCACAACACCAACGGTCCTGCACCATGTTTGTTCCTAATTCTATCAACACCACGTGAGCCACTGCCATATAATACACCATTCCTAATATAATAATTTATTTATACAAACAAGAAAGATAATAATAAAAATATTTTAGCTTAATATCTTCACCATTTTCTACCTACCCGGCTTACCCCCCCCTCCTTCTCCTTCCTCAAATCTTTCAAAAACAATGGGATGTGATTTCACTTTCCAAACTTTACCTTTCTATCATGATGCCATGCATAGGTATATACATGATGACTTTTGTTGTGGAGTTATTTTTTTTGGCGAACCAGTTCTCTCTCTCTCTCTCTCTCTCTCTCTCTCTCTCTCATGAATGAATGAAGACCCAGTGGCTTTCGTGTAAAATGAAAATGTAAAGCTGGTATTTATTTATTTTTTGCCTTCATTTTGGGCTAAAAGAGACTTTTGAATCTTGTCTTGAGCTTAAGTCTAGAATTTCAAAAAACCAAAGAAAAAAGAACAAAAATTCCCAGAAGCATTCCTTACGTCGGATTGAATCGTTGTAAAATCGCTATTCCACACGATTCTACGACTCAGCTCGCGATTCCACCTCCTAAACCATTTTATACCAATCCAGATCCATTTTATACCAATCCAGATCGAATTTATAAGGTAGGTACGTAGGATCACGATTTTGACAACTATGGTAGTTACCTGTTTTAATTATTACTAATATAAACTGAAAAGTCATTCTTCATTTTGCATTTTGAGTTTTTGTTAATGTCTTAACTTCATTTTTGTTGTAATACAGATATGTTGCGGGAAGCACTTACTGGTATTAATTCGGCAGCAGCTACTGCAGCAGGGAATGATCTCTACAATGTTGCGAAAGGGCTTTACAATGAAATATCCATAGGTGATAATGATCTAAAAAACAACTATGAAAGGTTAATAGAGCAAGCAAATAAGTTGTATGCCAGGAGGGATGATATATTGGCTCAAGCGAAGACAAAGTTTGTCACTCCAGTAGTTGAAGATTGGATTTCTAGGGTCAAGAAGAGTAAAAAAGAGGTGCAAGAGCTAGAAATCAAGAAAGAAAATATTAAAAAAAGGACATGGGCTGAGTTTTTGTGCGAGTCAAGCGAGTCAAGCAAGTCACGCGCAGAACTTAACAAAAGCATGGTAGAGACATGTGAGAAATTGTGTAATCTTTTGTCGAAGGGAAATTTGGAGATGGTTGAGAAATTGCCCGAGCGTGTGATGATTATGCATGAACCCAAAACAAAAGACAAGAAATTTTTCTACTCAATTGTCGAAGATATACTGGGCCATCTAAGAGATAAGAATGTAAAAAGAATTGGCCTATGGGGAATGGCAGGAGTCGGGAAAACAACCATAATGCAAAACTTAAATAACAATGAAAATATTGCTAAAATGTTTGATATTGTTATTTGGGTAACTGTATCAAAGGTTTGTAATTTAGAAAAGTTGCAACATGCAATTGCAGATCGGTTAAAATTGAATATGGAAGGCATCACTGACCGTAATGAAATTGCTGAGCAAATATGTAGAGAGTTGAAAGGCAAAAAGTGTCTACTTCTTTTGGATGATGTTAGGAAAGATCTTGATCTTGATCTTTCTCTGATAGGAATGGATGACAATGAAAGGGATATCAAGGTGGTATTGACAACTAGACATCGCCATGTTTGTTATGATATGGAAATTGATGAGCCAATTAAGGTGCAAGGATTGTCTGAAGATGATGCATGGGAAATGTTCAAGGTAAAGGTGGGTAAAAATGTAAATCACAAAGATATTGAACCAATAGCCAAGCTAGTTGCCAAGGAATGTGCTTGTTTACCGCTTTTGATTGACAAAGTAGCAAAAATTTTTAGAAGAAAGGGTAAGTCTCCCCAACTGTGGGATGATGGATTAAGTAGTTTGCAGAGATGGCCTCGTATCGAATTCCAAGGCATTGATGAATTGATTAAGTACTTGGAATTTTGTTATGAAGATATAGATGATAAGGTTAAAAAGGATTGCTTTCTGTACAGTGCAATATATCCTGAAGATAATGAAATATATATAGATTGTCTAGTGGAATGTTGGAGAGCTGAAGGTTTCATTCTTGATGCAAATGAGTTTAGAGTTGCACGTAACAAAGGGCATTCAATATTGAAGGAACTTATCAACATGTCTTTGCTAGAGTGGAGTGGGAAGATGAATCATGTAAGGATGAACAAAGTACTACGGAATATGGCCCTTAACATTTCTTCTCGAAGTTGTAATTTTAAGATTTTGGTGAAGCCCCTTGAGGGGTTGCGAGAGGCCCCTAATGATGTAGAATGGCAACAAGCAAATCGAATCTCCTTGATAGATAATAAGTTGTGCACTTTACCGGAAAAGCCAGATTGCAACAATCTTTCAACATTGTTATTACAGATAAATCCGGACCTAAGAGTGATTCCTAAGTCATTCTTTGGATGCATGCAAAATCTACGAGTTCTAGATTTACATGGCACTGGAATTACATCATTACCGTCATCTATGTCTTGTTTGAAGTGTCTCAGAGCGCTATATCTGAATTATTGCACCTATTTAATGGAATTGTGTTGCTTAGAAGGACTTGGGCATCTTGAGGTGCTTGATATTCGAGACACTAGGTTTAGTCATTTTCCAATTCAGATCGGATATTTGATTCAGTTGAAGTGTTTACGTATGTCATTATCGAATTTTGGCATTGAACATTCAAGTAATGTGGAATTTTGTCGAAATGTCTTTTCAAGACTTCAATTATTGGAAGAGCTACGAATAGATCTGGATCCAAATAATCAAAGTTGGGAGGTGACTGTAAAGGCTATTTCTGAGGAGGTGGCTACCTTGACAAATTTGACTTCACTTTCAATTTGTTTCCCTACAGTGGATTGTCTTAGGAGTTATATCTCAGCGAGCTCATTGTGGAAGAATTCCCACTTCACATTTCAATTTTCTGTTGGTTATCATGGTTCGACCCATTATCAAATTCTTGATTGCTTTAAATATCAAATTAAGAAGTGTTTGAAGTTAGCAAATGGTGAAGGTGTAGATCCTATAATTTCTGACGTTCTTTTGGAAACTGATGCATTTGAATTGATTGGCCACACGGGAGCTTCAAGACTTTCAGATTTTGGTATTGAGAGGATCAAGAACATTCGAGGTTGTTTGATTAAAGGGTGCAATGAAATTGAAACAATTGTTGAATGGAAGGAAGAAGTATTAGAATGCTTGGAAAAGATATAACAAGAAGCGTGTTAGAATGCTTGGAAAAGATGCTTATAAATAATGTTCCAAAATTAGAAAGCATTTGGGAAGGTCCTGTACATTATGGAAGCCTATCACGTCTAACAACTTTAACTTTATGCAATTGTTTGAAGTTGAAGAAGATATTCTCCAGTGGCATGATTCAACAACTCTCTGAACTTCAACAGTTAACAGTTGAAGAATGTCCTGAAATTGAAGAGATAATTACAGAGTCTGAGAATAATGGATTGGTACCTGACGCGCTTCCAAGATTAAAGATGCTTGTACTTTCTAATCTTCCAAAAGTAAAAAGCATTTGGATAGATGACTCATTGAACTGGCCATCTTTAAAGAGGATTACGATAGTCAAGTGTGAAATGTTGACAAGATTGCCCTTCAACAATGAGAATGCAATCAATTTGAAATGTATCGAAGCCGATCAAATATGGTGGAGTGCATTGGTATGGCAAGATGATACTATTGAAAATAGATTGCAGTCTATATGGTTTCAATCTGCTTAATAGCAGTTCTTCTGGATAAGGTAATAGTAGAATTGTTTGCTCCACCAACTATGGGTTTGTAATATTTAAATTTTCATGTTCTTTCCTTTTCAAGATAACGTATGAATGTGTGATTGTTTAGTATTTGTGATTACGTGAATGTTGGACTGAAACCTTCCTCATACGTGGTCATGATTATCTTAAATCTATAATGAAAGCTTTTGAACGTTTAAGTTATATTATACCATATAAGATAGTAATCTTGCTTCACTTTAGTTTTGGGTATAGCCAAACCTAGGTATTTCATGAATTTATATTTGATTTGTTAATAACAGAAATCTTTGTTTCCATATAGAAAATATTACTTGCAGAAAGCATTTAGAAAAGACTTGTACATACTAGAAGCCTAGCTCGACTAACAACTTCAACTTTATGCAGATGTCTGAAGTTGAAGACATTCTCCAATGGCATGATGGAACATCTCTTTGAACTTCAACATTTTCGAGTTGAAGTATGTTTTGAAATCAAAGAGATAATTATGGTTGGAATTTGGAAATGCATTTGGATTGATGACTTGAAGTGGCTATATTTAGAGAGAATTACGATATCCATGCGCTAGATGTTGACAACATTGCCCTTCAACAATGAGAATGTAGTTAATATGAGACGTAAAGAAGGTCATTATTTATGGTGGAGTTCATTGTTATTGCAAAAAGATGTTAGTGATCAGAGATTACGATCTATATGCATCTTTAACTGGTGCGTTTGGTTTCATTCTTCTTCACAGCAGTCCTGTGGAAGATGGTGGTAAAATGTTTCCTCCAGCTTTTGGTTTGTAAGATTTAAACTTTTCATTTTTATTTCCTTTTTCTTTTTTCTTTTTTTAAAATAGCATATGAATGCTTGTGTGGATTATATTGACATGTGTGATTGTTTAGTATTTGTGATTTACATAAATGTTAGACTGAAACCCTTCTTATAGTTGGTCATGATTTTCTAGAATTTTTAATTAGGACTTCTTAACATTTAGGTTATATTATTTAAGATGTGATCCTTGCTAGTTTCTTGAGTTTTTGTTAACCAAATGGCCCAAATCTACCTTTTTCATGTACCTCCTTTTAATAGTTTGTTTGGAAAAGCTCAAGTCCAGCTTGGCTCAAGATCATCTTCACAACAACTTCGACTTTGATATATTATGAATAGGATATTTAAATGTTTGAGCACGACAGCTCCAAAATTTGGGCATGAAAAATCGTGTTTATTTATTTATTTTTAGGGAAAAGGTAGTGTTAATTTATAAGAGATTGTGAATAAAGGTGGTAAACTATGCTTTATTAATGTATAGGTGTTTCATGCACACTGTTGGTTTAACACCCTTAAGTATTACTGGTGATATCGTGATTTTGTCTGTATAAAATTTTGCCTCCAGAAATCATATTTGTGAATAGGAATGGTAATAATAGATTGTGAGAACCATGATCCTGGTTGGGATCAAATGACTCTCAAGGTAATGACTCGACCGACAATATTCTTATCCCAAGATTGAGGGTTTTTATTTAAGGCAAAAAACAAGAAAACCAAAAATAAGTGAAATACATCTTTATTCCATTGAAAGTTTATATTACAATCTAAGAAGAAAATTACACAACCTTCATTCCTAGTTACATTCTAAAATGTAAAATTACATCGGATAATTCACTAATTTATAACCATTGATCTAAGATCGAATGTTAGATTACAAGATGAGAAGGTGTTAGACACTCACCTCGGCCGACCTAAGTCGGTCTTCTAAGAATTAATGTCCATTTTCGTGTCATTAATTTAACTCATCCAAAACATATCATAATAAGAACAGAAACATAAACACAGAATCATTCATGTGATCATTTATCACATAATACGAAGTCAAAAGAGTGATTTTTCAACTCATGTCAGTTAACAAAATCAAATTTTATTATTGGCATCATATCAACATGTTGATAACCAAAATCTAAGAAAACGTGTGATCAATATCCTTACTTTGGCAATGCATAGACTAATTTCGATTAGGAAACATTAAAAATGCTCAGCATTCCCCCATATGTCAATTGGAACAAAAATCTCATCCAAATAACCTGGGCGACCATTGCTCCACTCCAATGATTCCCACCATCTCCTCTCACCCTTGATCTCCTTCAAATCTGTACTAGATACTTCCTCAACCAATGGGTTCTTATGATTTGGGCAATTATAGAAACTCAACCATTCTAACTTTGGTGCAACGTGTAAACCACTAGAGATGCTAACTAATCCAGGCATGTAATGAAGTGAAATCTTCTTCAAATTTGGGAGAAAATCAGAGGTTTTAAGCTCAGCAGAGATTTCGCAGCTTACTATGCTGTTGATGGAGGGGCAATCTTCAACTTTAAGCTCTTCTAAGTTGCACAGGTTAGCAAGCAACCCTTGTGTGAAAATAGTGGTCAACTGGGGACATGTGCGCAATGTCAAGGACTTAAGAAGAAATAATGAATTCTTCTGCACTGACCCCTCCCATATGCTCCTTAAACTCTTCATATAATACACATACAGGTATTCTAGTGATTCGAGAACAATTTTCTCAGTACCAGATGATTCAGATACTATTTCATTGCAATCATCTTCTTCATCTATAATCACTTGAACCTCATTACATTCCCCCATGACTAAGCATTTTAGTTTCTCCATATTTTGAACCCCAAAATTAGATAGCTTCTTAGCAGTTACATGCCTGTCCAAGAAAAATGCCGTGGCATGTTGGAGTACATTCTGAATTTCTCTAGGGACACCCACACCATTTATGTATTTCAAGCATCTCTCCCATTGTTTCAGCTCAAACTCAACATCAAGAGGGACTCGAGAAATAATGCGCTTGACATGATGACCAACAGTGAATCTGAAATGTAACAGTGATGGGATATTCCTCTGAATGTGCCTTACAAGTTCCACCCTTGGAAAATAGAATTTAAGAGTTTCTAACCTCTTTAAGTTACATACTTCATTAACAATAACTTCCACACATGCATCCCACCGCTCGTCATCTGGATCCACATCAATATTCAACTCCTCTAACTTAGACACTGCAGAAATTACCCTACAAGGAACCACTGCATTTGACTGCACTACTCTCTGGCTACCATCACTTGTGTACCCATAAAATGAAACTTCCAAGCATCTCACATTAGTTAACTTCTCAATCTCCTGAGGTAAGTCCATAATCTCTGTCCCTTCAAGATCAACAACCTCAAGTTGCTTGAGTTCTCCAACTTTGGGTGACAACCTTATGAAACGCTGACAATCATTTAGAAACAGTCTTTTGAGGCTAACCAATCTGACAATGGAATCGGGCAAGTACTTGATACCAGTCCTGGATAAGTTCAGGGTTTGAAGAGCAGGCATGTGATAAAAAAATATGGGAGGAATCATTCTCAATTTGTAGTTTCTTTGAAGGAACAGCGCTGACAGCTTGGGACACCTTGGATTCTCAGGTAAAACAGACAAATCATTGTCCATCAAGTAAATCTCTTTGGCGGTCTCCCAGTCCTCATTCTTCGGCGGCTCAGTTAATCCTAAACCGCCCTGCATGAGAAATAGTTGAGCTTCTTCTGATCGATCTGCTTCAGGTTCCATGTCATTCTCTTCGATCTGAAATTCAATCTGCCCACAAGATTTAGGCATCTTAAGTGCTTCAACATCAAACACCACTCGTTGAGGCTTCAGAGTACTTATTCCTTGTTGTGGCATTTCCTCGACCTGTACAAACTCTGGCTGTCTTTGTGAAGCTTCATCCCAATTTCTTCAATTTTAAATTTTGTTTGTTCACTCAAACTAGATAACATATCAACTGCTTCATCAGTAAAGCACTCACTTAAACTAGATGACATATTAACTGATTCTTTATCAAACGCCACTTTAGATGACATATCAAGTGCATGATCATAAAAAAAATCTCTTGAATTAAATGACATATCAGCTGCTTCATTATCAAACACCACTTCTTGAGGCTCTAACGTTATTTGTCTTTCGCTTCCTTCCTCTGCAAAATAGATTTGAAGTCGACCAGTCAAATCCACATCTGTCACAGATTCCGCAATTAAAAAAAAAAAAGATTCAAAAAGATTTATTTTGAAAAAGTAAATGTGAAGTTCACCAAGTAAAAAAGTGCTTGATTTCACATTTGATTGAAAGGAAACTTCTCAATAGGGTCACAGCACTCATTTCACTTAAAAAGAAAAGGTGATACAAATCATACAACTGCATAGGATTGATAGGACACTTCTCAATATGGTCACAGCAAAACTAATCTAAGCTTAAGATTGAATAATAGTTGCAAATGAGCTCAATCTCAAATGGCACTTCCTTCCATCCCTTGTAAAATAAGGTAGAGGCTGAAATCATAAGTTCAAAACCTCCAAGTGCATATGCAACTTACTAATGAAAAGAAATAAAAAATTAATAGTCTATACGGAATGTATCCAAAAAATTCTTAAAAAAGAAAAAATAAAGGAACAAAACACTTGTTCAATAGATGCAATGCAAACAAAGATCTCCATCCAGAAACGTGGGGCCAACCCAAAAGATGAAAAATTCTAAAATGAAAAATAAAAATGGGAAATACAAAAGAAATAGAATATATAAGAATAGCCTTTCTCAGGATCTAGAATATTTGAGATCTTTTTGACAACTTGTTGAATAAATTGGTGTTCACTGCAGCTGCCAATTACATAGTATTAAAAACATGCAATGAGTTAGATTAGAAAATAAAAATAAAGCAAGAACTAAATTCAAGATTTTAAGTTTGTGCATTGCAAATGAAGTACTGTTAATTAAAGTAAGTGGCATGTAATTCATAAATCTGAGAACTATAATTATGGTAGCACTTTTTTTTGGATGGGAAATAAGTTTTAGGCTTTAAGCACGATTTTTTTTGAAAATTTTGCTAAATAATATGGGGGAGAAAATCCTCATTAGTTGGTAAGATAATGTGATGTTAAATTCCTCTATTTCTACCATTGACTTATAGCTGACTACCTTATTAGAAATTTAGAAGATATGATGAAAAAATAATTCTTTCATAATCTAATCCCACCCCGCACCCCCAATTTAAAAAAGAACAACACTAAAAAATTAGTAATAGTTTTGGTTTAAAAGTAAAATTTTGTGGTCATACCAAACCATAAAACTCATTAAAGCACAAGAGTAGTCTTTAAATACATACCCATCTGTATAAAGCAAACCAGATTTATCGGTCGCTTCATTTAGAGCTACCCTCCATCTCTGCACCTTTGTTTTATCCTTTAACTTTTCTTCATGTTTAGCCAATGCTTCCCCAAATTTTCCCTTTTCGTTATGTACTTCTGATGGTTCCACTTTGTAAAAAATTGGTACCACCAACTGGCCATTCTTGCTACACTCAATAATCTTGACAAGTTCCTCCAAGCACCAGCTGGAAGATGCATAGGTTTTAGAGAATATGATTATAGAAATCGTTGACCTTTTGATGGTTTGGAGAAGCTCTACAGAAATTTCTTCTCCCTTACGGAGGATATCATCAGCAAAGAAGGTTTTGAAACCTTTCTTCTGCAAAGCATGAAACAAGTGGTCTGTAAAACCAAGGCGGGTATCTTCACCTCTAAAACTCAAGAAGACATTAAAGCTCTTGCGTTGGTGGGTGAAAGAAGAAGAAGAGGAAGAGAAAGAGGAATTTGGCAAAGATCTCTTCTCTTTTTGAGAATCTATTCCAGTTGGGTAGTTAGCAACAAATAATGGCATATGTTTTAATTTATAATCTGAGATCATTGCGACAATTTCTTGAATAAATTCGAATTTGCTGCATCTGCCAATTACATAGCATTAAAATCATGCAACAAGTTAGACTTTAAAAAATAAATAAATAAATAAATAAATTCAAGATGTTAGGTTTGTGCATTACAACTGAAGTACTGTTAATTAAAGTACCACATGCAATTCATAGATACGAGAAATATCATTATGGTAGCATTTTTGGGAAATTAGTTTTACGTTTTTAGGATGGAATTTTTTTGAAATTTTTCTAAATAATATGGTGGAGAAAATCCTCATTAATTGGTAAGATAATATGATGTTAAATTCTTTTATTGCTACCATTGACCTATAGCTAACCACCTTATTGAGAAAATAATACTTTCATAATTCCACCCCTCCAAAAAATAATAATAATAACACTGAAAATTTAATGGTGGTTACTTAACAGTAAAATTTTGTGGTCGTACTAAACCATTAATGGTGTATTTAAAAGTTTGGAGGGAGAGGAGAATAAAGGATAAGAGGGAGAGGGAGAGGAGAGGGAAGAAAAATGGTTTATTGGATGGGGTAGAGGAATGGTTATATAAATTAACAAGACTAAAATATTGTTTTCATCCCTAAAGTTTATATGAAATTCATTTTTCGTCCCAAAGTATTGAAAGTATTACGTTTTTTGTTCTTAAATTTTTAAAAATATCTTTTTTTTCTTCCCTCAATTATTGAAGAAAATGTTGTTTCTCGTCACTATTTTTCCCATTAACTATTGAACATATCTTTAAAAGGTTTAGGGACAAAAAAAGATTAATACAAACTTTAGTGATGAAAACCCTATTTTAGTCCATTGACAATTATGACAATCATTTATTAATTTTAAATAAATAAATATAAATTGACATTAAAATTAACAATTTAAATCTTTTTAAAACAAGTGGAATTACTCTCCTTTGCTCTCCTCCAAATTCCTATAATTTAGGGAATTAAAATAGGTGGAACCCACCATTTATGTGAGAGGAAAAATGAATATTCTCTATCCCACTTTTTTTTTTTTTGTTTTTTTTGTTGTAGTACATTGAGAGTACTGAATAATCATTCTTATTTCCTTCCCTTCTAAAAAAAAAAAAAATTTAAACAAAGGTCCATTAAATCATCTATGTCCCTTTCCCTTTACTCACCTTTACTCTCCCTCCATTTAAACACACCATAAAACTCATAAAAGCACAAGAATAGTCTTTAAATACATACCCATCCCTGTAATGCCAACCAGAGATATTGGCCGCTTCATATAGAGCTTCCTTCCATCTCAACACCTTTCTGTCATCCGAGAACCTTTCTCCATGTAGAGCCAATGCTTTACCGAAATTTCCCTTTTGGTCACGTACTTCTGATGCATCCACTTTGTAAAAAATTGGTACCACCAACTGACCATTCTTCTTACACTCAATAATCTTCACAAGTCCATCCAAGCACCAGCTGGAAGTAGCATAGTTTTTAGAGAATACGATTATCGAAATCCTTGACCTTTTGATGGCTCCAAGAAATACTACAAGAATTGATTCTCCCAATGGGACATCAGTATCAATGAAGGTGTTGAGACCATTCTCATGCAAAGAATGAAACAAGTGGCTTACAAAACCATGGCGGGTATCTATACCTCTAAAGCTCAAGAAGACGTCAAAGCTCTTACGTCGGTGGGTGAAAGAGGAAGAGGAAGATGAAACTCTTTTACCGGGCACAAGCTCCATCGGGATTTATAAGGAAACAGTAGAGACGATGTCTTGAAATAGAAATTGAAAGAGATCTGCACAAAACAAAGTCAACAGCAAGTCAGCAACAAAATATGTAGAGAGAGCACGGGATAATAAATTAAGTGACACTTGTCTATTAAAAAAGCGAATACAGTCGATAAAGACGGGGTGTAAACCCAGTCCTTTACAACCTCCAAATAAGTTCAATCACACACAATTATTACTCTTAAAAACTATTATAACCCAAAAAAAAGAAGACCAACGGTATTTGGAGAGAGAAAGAGAAAAATGATAGGGAGAGAGAGACCGGCGGCAAGGGATGGTTTTTTGGTTTTGGGTTTCTGACGAGAAAGATAAGCTCCGAGAGAGAGGGAGTTGTGGAGAGATAGAGACCGAGCTGGGAGTCACGGTGAGAGAAGCTGGAGAGAGAGAAAGTGGGTCTCGGCCTGAAATCGTGGGAAGGAGGAGAAACGGAGATAGCCGTGGCTATGGTTGTCACCGGAGGCACTGCTTAGCTTTTTTGAAATCACCATTTTTTCTACAGATCACGTTTTTGCATGGTGTCAATAACTAAAATGCCCTCAAATATTTGAAGTAATGACAAATTATCAACTTGTAGAATTTCACCTCCCCTCAGATTCCGTCACATCTCAGAGCAAGCTGCAGTAACAATGGAGAATGTCGTCGCAACAAAAAAAAAAAATCGCACATATACACATCTGTTTCACTAGAATCACCATGGGATCTAAGCTGCAGCAACCTTACTGCTTTCTCTCTCTGGGCAGAGATTCATTTTTTCTCAACACCTTCAACCAGCATCTCTCCAATACCTAAGGTTTCTCTTTCTCTCAATATCTTCAAACAACACCTACTGTAACTCTGTAATACTTATCCTGGCCTAGTGGTACCTCTTGGCGTCTCCCATGGGAGACGTCCCAGGTTCTGTCCAAATACTTTATTGACTTTACTTTTTCTTTCTTTTAAACTGTTAAGGACTCCCTTGCCGTGGAGGTGTGTGGTGCATTCACACTAACTTTTTTTTTTGTTTTTCTTCTTTTATGTTAGAAATTTTAGCAGCCAAAACTTAAGTACAATTCCTTAGATTCAATACATTAGGTTTCCTAATTGAATTCAAACACATGGTTGCATTAACCAATGAAACATAAATAATGTTATATTTTTCAAGAATATTTAAATTCAATGTATTTGAATTCAACTAAGGACCTAATGGTGACTTTACCTAAGGAAACTGGACCTAAATTTTACCTTATGCCTGACGTTGGTTAATGTCTGATGATGTTGGTATCTCAAACAAAAAAAATAGTTATGGTTTTTTTTGTTAATTTGCACTCAAAAATAACTATTTTGTACATATAATTCAAATACTCAATTCACAAAAAGTGAATTATTTACCATTTTTTTTAAAATAATAATATTATTACGATTTTAACATTGACTAAATTAAAAAATATATATATAGTAATATAAGCATAAGAGTATAATTATGTCCTTTTTAGTAATTTGCACCCGAAACAGTAGTTTTAGACTAAAATTATCCAAACTCTTAATTTAAAAAAATAACATTTTTCATTAGTTTTACTAAACGCTTATTTGTGATTTCAAAATCATATTTTCAAAATATATATTTTAAAATCGCACTTTTTTAAACAGCTAACCCAAATAGACCCAGATCTCTCTCCATATTTGATTTGAAATTGTGTCTTTTTTTTTTCTTTTTCTTTTTTTTAAGACTAATGATTGTGTGTGGAAGACTTCACTTTAAAGTGTGAAATAAGGTGAAAAAGGGTGATGTGGCTATTTTTTATTGAAGGGTGTAAAGGACTGAGTTTAGACCCGGTACTTATTGAATGCATTCTCATTAAAAAAGTCACGTGGATATTACTCTACCAACCAAAGCAAAAAGACAATTTCATCCTTAAAAATTTCAAAATTCCAAAATTTCGAATTTTTTTTCTTAGGATGTGAAATCAATTGGTTTGAAATTTGTTAGCATGCCAAAATTTCAAGAACAAGTCAGGTTGGGAACTGTGTTTATTTGAAGGATGTGCTTTTCAATTGTTAGATTTTCATATGTTCTATCCATTGAAATCTTGAGAAATAATAAGATGAAATGTGCTCTTGGCGGGCGTCCATTTTGATAGGATGCTTGTTTCCTTATATGCAATTGATTGAGTCGCTTGTTAAGGCCATCCAAGAAAGCATCCATGAACAAAACAACAGAGAAAAAGCTTACTGAGTCATGTTGGGTCATTACTGCCTTTGTGTATATGCACTAGTTGTGGGTATGCAACCAAGATAGAAGCATAGAATTCTAGCTCCAAAAAGAAAAAGAGAAAAAAGGTCTCACAATCACAGATAGACAACCAACACTTATGGACTACATTAGTCTAGGGCTTTACTAATTGTACTTTGCAGGATTCCAGGAAAGAATTTCCCACATGTTCATGAACTTGGATTTCACTAGCAATTTGTGTTTCGAGGATCAAAAACTCACTTAATATTTGTTCATGAATAGCACAATAAATTGAGTATGAGCATAGCAAAAAGAAACAGATTCAAGGATGCCTCGGCTTACAATTATATATCATCCACTGACATTGAAGCAATGAACCTGCATAGGGCAATGCACTAACTCTGATTAGGGAACACTTCAAGTGCTCAGCAATCCAATATGTCAATTGGAACAAAAATTTCATCCAAAAAACCCGGACAACCATTGCTCCACTCCAATGCTTCCCACCAACTCCTCTCACCCTCTATCTTCTTCAAATCTTGAGTAGATAATACTTCACCAATTAATGGATTCTTAATATTTGGGCAATTATAAAAACTCAACCATTCTAACTTTGGTGCAATGTGTAAACCACCAGAGATGCTAACTAATCCAGGCATGTAATGAAGCGAAAGCTTCTTCAAATTTGGGAGAAAATAAGAGGTTTGATACTCATCAGAAATTTTGCAGCTTACAATGCTTTTGATGGAGGGGCAGTCTTCAACTTTAAGCTCTTCTAAGTTGCACAGGTTAGCAAGCAACCCTCGTGTGAAAATTGTGGTCAACTGAGGACATGTGCGCAATGCCAAGGACCTAAGAAGAAATAATGAGTTATGCTCTACTGATCCTGCCCATATGCTCCTTAAACTCTGCATATAATATATATACAGGTATTCAAGTGATCCAAGAACAATTTTTTGAGTACCATATTAATCAAATACTATTTTGCTGATATAATCTTCTTCATAAGCATCTTCTGCATCAATAATCACTTGAACCTCATTACATTCCCCGATGACTAGCATTTTAGTTTCTCCATATTTTGAACCCCAAAAATGGATAGCTTCTTAGCAGTTGCATGCCTGTCCAAGAAAAATGCTGTGGGCTGGAGTACATTCTGAATTTCTCTAGGAACACCCACACCATTTATGTATTTCAAGCATCTATCCCATCGTTCCAGGTCAAACTCAACAGCAACAGGGACTCGAGAAATAATGTGCTTGACATGACGGCCAACAGAGAATCTGAAATGTAACAGTGATGGGATATTCCTCTGAATGTGCCTTAAAAGTTCCACCCTTGGAAAATAGAATTTAAGAGTTTCCAACCTCTTTAAGGTATATACTTCATTAACAATAGCTTCCACATGTACATCCCACCACTCGTCATCTGGATTCACATCAATATTGAATTCCTCTAACTGAGACATGGCAGAAATCACACCACAAGGAACCATTGCATTTGATCGCATGGCTCTCCTGCCATCACTCGCATACCCATAAAATGAAACTTTCAAGCATGTCAGATTAGTTAGCTTCTCAATTTCCTGAGGTAAGTCCATAATCTCTGTCCCTTCAAGATCAAGAACCTCAAGCTGCTTGAGTTCTCCAACTTTGGGCGACAACCTCATGAAATGATGACAATCATTAAGAAATGTTAAGGAATCCCACATAGGTTAGATAGAAGAGTTGTGTTAGTAGTCTTATGTATAAATAGGACACCTTCACAACACATCGTAATCATCCAAAATATATCATACAGAGAATATAATAAAGATGTAGCCCATTGGCTACATCATGCGGACGTAGGCTCACATAGCCGAACCATTTGAAAAACCCTAGCCTCCACATTCTCTTCCTCTGTCTCTATCTCTCAATTATATTTCTCTCCATTATTATTTCATTAGATTTAGGCTTTCTACATGGTATCAGAGCCCTAAAGCTCTAACGAGCAATTCGATCATTCCGCTTCCGCATTTCAAAAAAAAAAAACACCATCCAAAAAGCTCCTCACCACAAATCTTTCTTTTTCCGAAAAATGATCACAGAACTCAATCCCTCACTTCAAGACCCGAAAAACCCATGTTTTCCGATCACCATCACCTACCTCACGCGCCTCCACGCGCGGCAAAAGGCATCGGATTCCTCATTCACGCGCCGCCATCCACAACGCTCCAGATCTGCATCTTACAGCCACTTATTCAAGTGACTACCACCTTCAATCGATAGATCGGAAGCCGATCTACACAAAGCCGAAAAAATCGGCACAATCGGAGTAAGGACGCACCTCCAGCGCCGCCAGAACCACCACATCTCCGATCTACCATCTCCCGTCGCTTATACACCAAATAAACACCATAAATCGAAAGATAAGAGGCCGATCTGTTCAATGGAGCAAAAATCAAGCCGATCCGATGTATCACGCACCGTCACGCGCCACTGACATTTCCTGCCGTCCGATCCACTCGCCCCAGTCTCAGCACGTGCCACACGCGCCTCTAGCTTCTTCCTGCCACTTGTCGATCATCGAATGGAGCCACGCCAACCACTGCTGATGTCAGCCCTAGGTTTCTACAGCTTACTGCTGACGTCAGCAGACCCGAAAAAAAAAAAAAAAAAAAAAAAAAATAAAAAAAACTGGTTGCGATCAATGACAAAAAAAAAAAACTCATTTTATTTTTATGTGTTTTGCTTGCATTTTATTTTTTATTTATCTTTGTTTGCAATATTAAAAAAAAAAAAAAAAAAAAGAAAGAAAAGAAAAAACTGGCATTGACCAGTAAAAAAAAAAAAAAAAATTGTGGGATTTACTTTTTGATTCTATCTTAAATGAGCCGAGATCGAGCCAAGCCATCGAGCCACTGAGCTGAGATCCCGAGCCAAGACCATTTCAAGATCTGAGCCTTTGAGCCACTAAGTCACGATCCGAGCCATTGAGCCATGATCCGACCAAGCCAAGCCAAGATCTACTTCAAGCCAAAATCCAAGCCACCGAGCCTCTGAACCGAGATCCGAGCCATCGAGCTGAGATACGAGCCAAGCCAAGTTGAGCCAAGATATTTGAGCTATTCTTTTGTAAACAAACTCAAAGGTTACATAAAAAATTACACCTTGAGTTTGAGGGGAAATGTTAAGGAATCCCACATAGGTTAGATAGAAGAGTTGTGTTAGTAGTCCTATGTATAAATATGACACCTTCACAACACATCGTAATCATCCAAAATATATCATACAGAGAATATAATAAAGATGTAGCCCATTGGCTACATCATGTGGACGTAGGCTTACATAGCCGAACCACTTGAAAAACCCTAGCCTCCACATTCTCTTCCTCTCTCTCTATCTCTCAATTATATTTCTCTCCATTATTATTTCATTAGATTTAGGCTTTCTACAAGAAATAGTCTTTTAAGGCGAACCAATCTAACAGTGAATCAGGCAAGTATTTGATACCAGTCCTGGAAAAGTTCAGGGTTTGAAGAGCACGCATGTGATCAAAAAATGAGGTAGGAATCGTTCTCAATTTGTAGTTTCTTTGAAGGAACAATGCTGATAGCTTGGGACACCTTGGATTCTCTGGTAAAACAGTCAGCTCGTTGTCCATCAAGTAAATCTCTTTGGCATTCTCCCTGTCCTCATCCCAAAGGCTTAGTTAATCCTAAACCGCCCTGCATGAGAATTAATCCATGTTGTTCACTTGCTTCAGATTCCATGTCAACGTCTTCAATCTGAAATTCCATCTGCCCACTAGTAAATGCCTCTCCTTAAGGTTTCAGAGTAGTTGCTTCTGTTTGCATTTCCTCAACCTGTATTCCCTCTGGTTGACTTGTTTGTGAAACTTCAGTCCCAATGTCTTCACTTTCAGAATTCGTTTGTTCACCTGAATAAGAAGATGTCATCGTAACGTTTAAGTTTATATTTCGTATACTTCCTTCTTCTGTTACAAGTCTTTCAGGTGGGCCAGACCGATCCGAATCTGTCACAGATTCTGCAATAAAAATAGAAAGAAAAAAAGAAAATATTCAAAATCATTTATATGGAATAAGTAAATGTAAAGCTCACGATGGAAACACTAATACCACTTTGTTGGGTCAAACTAATGTTTATTGTAAATTAAATTGAATAATCTCAAACAACAATGAAAATAAAAAATATTTACACAAAAAAAAACAACCACTCAAATTTACGTGGAACTTTCAATATAGAAGAAAAAACTATGCGATAAATTCGATCAATCCACTAAAAAAAAAATAGAGATTATCACATGGCAAAATTTGCAAAATAAGTTTATGTCAAGGGAATCTACATAAGGATCATATATGTCAAGCACTATATATCCCAATCTCAACAACCAAGTCTCAACAACCAAGTCTCAGCTACTAGTAATACTAACAATAATGTTTGCATCAAAAGCTAGCAGATTAATAATATCCAATCTATATATCTAAGACTAGTAGAATTTGGATTGCCTAATATTTATTGAGTTGCACCCGTGGCTGGAAGCTGCTGTGGCTGTGGTGGCAACTGTTGCGGGGGGCTCTCTCCCTTCTCCTGCATTGCGATAGGGGCCGTGTGATTGTGCCCTGCCTCATACGTTACGAGAAGCATCGTTGGATCATCTGGTGCACTCTCCACCTGTTTCCTCGCCGGACGACCCTTTTTTGTACTACACTTGTAATATTGGCTGAAACAACATTACCAAAATCATTATTTAGAAAAATAGACTTTTTGATCGGAGATGAGGGACTACAATAGTTACCGTGGGTAGGGTGACCCCTTGATCGGCTTCTGACCGCATTTCCTCCAAGAATACCCATCTGCTGGAATATCAGAACTGATCGCTGGGACTCTAATTGTTCTCTTCACCGGATTCTTCCTCCTCCTATCATTAAACAAACAAAAAAAATTAGTAATTATAAAACAGAAGACCTTGCAGCAAATGGTGATGAAGAAGACCTTGCAGCAACTAATAAACTGTTCTTATCGTTGGTGCTAGTAATCGTGCTATTGTTCTCCGAGTTTGAACTCTCCATTAATTCCAGGATTGAATCGACAGTTTACTGAAAATGATTTTGTTTTGTTTCTTTGGCTTCTAGTCTCAATGACACTTCCCTTCCCACTCACCAAAACATCCTTTAAATTTTCTTCCAAATTACAAATTACATCCTTTACGTTTAGTCAAATTTGGGTGCTCTGCTCACTTATGTCTAGTCAAATTTGGGTGCTCACTTTTATTTTTATTTTTTTATTTTTCCAAGTTAAAGCAAGGTAGTAGGAGGCAGAAGTTGAAGATCTCTTACACAGCGAGGTCCTGATCGCCATCTCCATGTTGGTGGTTGATTCGAGCTGCTACACTGTGTACCACTGGATGTTAAATCTATGTGGTCCAGTATTAAACCATTTTATTTCTTGTGGAATGAAATAATTTAGGGAGGCAATAGCTAGCTGAAAAGATTTCTTAACGCTGTATTAGAACTTGGGATTCAATTCTGATTATATTTTCTATAGTGGGAGCTGGAAGTTCAATATCTCTTACACTTCCTTCCATGTCTAGAGCTTTCTTAGAGCTGCCACACCGATTCTATTATAGGTTAGTCTTCTTATCCTCCTGCTTATCTTACTCTTTTACAATACACTCTTGCTTATATTAGATTAGATTAATTTGCAATGGAGATGTCCGAAGTTGAAGAAGATATTCTCCAATGGCATGATTGAACAACTCTTCAAACTTGAACACTTAAGCATTGAAGAATGTCCGGAAATCGAGGAGATAATTACAGAGTCTGAGAATAATGGGTTGAAACCTGACTCGCTTCCAAGATTAAAGATGGTAGTGCTTTCTGATCTTCCAAAAGTAAAAAGAATTTGACAGATGACTCAATGGCCATCTTTAGAGAGTATTAAGATATCCATGTGCCAAATGTTGACAAGATTGCACTTCAACAATGAGAATGCAATCAATTTAGATGTATTGAAGCCAATCAATCATGGTGGAGTGCATTGGTATGGCAAGATGATGCTATTGAAAAAAGATTGCGGTCTATATGGCTTCAATCTTCTTCATAGCAGTTCTTCTGGATAAGGTAATGCTAGAAATGTCTGCTCCACAAACTCTGGGTTTGTAATCTTTAAATTTTCATGATCTTTTCTTTTTAAGATAACGTATGAATGTGTGATTGTTTAGTATTTGTGATTACGTGAATGTTGGATTGAAACCTTCCTCATACGTGGTCATGATTGTCTTAAACCATAAAAGATAGCAATCTTGCTTCACTTCAGTTTTGGGTAGTCAAACCTATGTATTTTATGAATTTCTATTGATTTGTGAATAACAGAAAACCTTTGTCTCCATATAGAAATTAAATATTATGATGGGAACCAAGGTGGGCCTAGCCTTAAAGATCCTTTGCAAGTTCCAGATAGGCCAATTACAAGATCAAGAGCCAAGAAGATCAAGGAAGCCATGCAAGGATTGGTGCAATCCACTTGGGATGAAGCTAGCAAGAGCCCAACAATCAAAGTGGGTTTGAAAGAAGGAGAACCAATTTTGATCCACTTGATACAAGCTGTGGAAGACATAACTTAGGGAAGTTTGGGCCTATTGCTATTCAAGGCTTTCAATTTATTAAAAGATGTATTTTATTAGTTTAGAATAAGTGGGCTTGAGGAAGGCCTTGTATTATGGCCGAATTACTGTAGCGCGGCACTGTTCACGCCAGGGTATTTTTTGGAAGAAAGGGTTTTATTTTGATAAGGGTTTTAATTAGGTTTTAGTTTAAATACTCTTTGTACCCACATTTGAAGGCAGACAATATATTGAATTTTCATTGTGAGTTGAGTTTTCTCCTCTTGTTCTTGATTGAACTTTTAAACTTATCAAAGGTAAATCACAACCTTTGTAGCGTTCCTCCTTGTAATTTGGGTTCTTGAGACAGGTTCTTCAACGGGTCTTGATTTTAATATAATCTAGGTTCTTGAAACGAGTTCTCAGTGGGTCTAGATTCTCCATTCATTGACTTGATTTTGGCTTTCTTGGGTGAGTTTTCAAACTGATTCTGGGTTCAAGGGATTCCATTCCTGCGGGTTCATATCATTTGGTATCAGAGCAAGGTTTCCAATCAGGTCTGATTCTATCTTTTGTTTCTTGCGTATTTGATTCTAGGGCTTCATTGTTCTAGGGTTACAAAAAAAAAAAAAATTGGCTGCCGAATTTCATTGTTCTAGTATTGGTGTTGGCTAAAACCTCTTGTTCTATAGTTTGTGTTGGCTTAAACCTCTTGTTCTAGAGTTTGTGTTGGCTGAAATCTCTTGTTCTAGGGGCTGCCGTATATCCTCTTATTCTAGGGTTTTTGAGTTTCGTTCTTATTCCCTTGTTCTTGTTCTTGTTCTGGTTCTGGTTCTGGTTTTGGTTCTTGTTCTTGTTCTTGTTCTAGTTCTTGTTCTTGTTCTTGTTCTTATTTCTTGGACCTAATTACTAGTTGGGATAAAACAAGGTTGCACTGTCTTGATTGAGTTCAATTAGTTCTTAAAGAACTTGTGTGGGAAAACTCTTGAGGTAAAAGGCAAGAGAGTGTGAGACTATTATAAAAAAAAAAAAAATAGCCAATTAAGAGTGAAATACGAGTGGAGTGCCATTATGTGAGTGTAAACACGTAAGGGAGTGTGTGAGGTTTTCCACTAACATTTTTTTTTGTGCAGCACATTACGATGTCTAATAGGAGTGACTCATCACCAAAGGGGAAGGCAGATAACTCATCATTTGTGTTGCAAGTCATGTAACAACAGTTTGAGCGGTTGAACTTTGTGTTGGGTGAAGTGAGGGATAGGATGGATCATCAAGAAGCGGCGATTAGAAATCTGCAAGGTGGGACAGATAAGAGGCGACGTGAGGCTAGGGTTGAAAATGAGTATGAGAATGAAGGAGATGGTGAGGATGAGGAAGACTTAGCATCTGAAGTTGGGTCGGGTAGACATAGACGAGTTAGGCGTGAAAGAGGACATGAGGGGAACCTAGGGGGTCGGGATGGTGTAGATCGAAACCTTGGGAGCATCAAAATGAAAATACCATCTTTCCAAGGTAGAACTAACCCTGAGGTTTATCTAGAGTGGGAGACAAAAATAGATCTGGTGTTTGATTGTCATAATTACTCTGAAGAGAAGAAAGTGAAGTTGGCGGTAATTGAGTTCACTATTATGCTATTATTTGGTGGGATCAATTAGTGAACAATAGAAGGAGAAATAATGAAAGACCTGTAGAGATGTGGGGAGAGTTGAAAGCTCTCATGAGGCAGAGATTTGTACCTAGCCATTTCTATAGGGACCTTTACCAAAAGCTCCAAAATCTTACACAGGGGTCTAGGAGTGTGGAGGATTACCATAAGGAGATGGAGGTGGCGATGATTCGAGCTAATGTAGAGGAGGATCGAGAGGCCACCATGGCTAGATTTTTAAGTGGTTTGAATAGGAACATAGCCAATGTAATTGAATTGCAGCATTATGTGGAGATAGAGGACATGGTGCACATGGCTATGAAGGTGGAGAGGCAGTTAAAGAGAAAAGGGACAGCAAGGTACACTTCGGTTTCTAACACTACTTGGAAATCAAAGTGGGATAGGAATGATCCAGCTGAAGCAAAAAGAAAGACCGAACCACCTAAGGGAAAAGATGGAACTAGCAACAAACCCAAGGTAGAATCTCAACCTTCACGGAATAGAGATATTAAATGCTTTAAGTGTTTGGGTTCAGGGCACATCGCTTCTCAATGTCCAAACAGGCGGGTGATGATTATGCGTGACAATGGGGAGGTGATGACTGAGAGTGAGGATGATAATGATGGGATGCCTGAGTTGGTTGATGCTAGTGATGATGATGGAGTGGTATACCCCGTGACAGGTGAGTCTCTTGTTGCCAGGCGTGCTCTCAATACACACATTAAGGTGGATGATGCAAAGCAACAGAAAGAGAACATTTTCCATACTAGATGCCACGTCAACAATAAGGTATGTAGTATGGTCATTGATGGGGGGAGTTGTACTAATGTGGCTAGCACTATTTTGGTTGAGAAATTGAATTTACCAACCTTAAAACACTCTAGACCATACAAATTGCAGTGGTTGAATGATTGTGGAGAGGTTAGGGTGGATAGGCAAGTGTTAGTTACTTTTTCAATTGGGAAGTATCTGGATGAGGTGCTTTGTGATGTTGTGCCTATGCATGCTGGCCATATTTTGTTGGGGAGGCCGTGGCAGTATGATAGGAGGGTGACACATGATGGGTTCAAGAACATGTATAGCTTTGTAAAGGGGGGCAAAACAATCAAGCTTGCTCCTTTAACTCCAAGCCAGGTCTATGAGGACCAACTGAAACTGAAAAGTGAGGTTGCTCATAAAAGAAAGACTGAAAATCAGAGTGATCAAAAAAGAAAGAGTGAAAAAGAGATTGAGCAAAAAAGAAAGGGTGAGTGTGAAAATGAGAAAAAAGAAAGAGAGTTTGCAGAGAGAAAAGGAAAGACAAAAGTGAGTTTCTATGCAAGAGAGAGTGAGGTTAAGAGGGCTTTCTTCGCAAATCGCCCTATGATTTTTCTTGTCTATAAAGAGTCTTATCTTAATCTTGATGAAACTAACTAGCCTCTTCCTAGTTTGGCTGTTTCTTTGTTGCAAGAGTTTGAGGATGTATTCCCAGAGGAGATGCCTAATGAGTTGCCACCCATTAGAGGCATTGAGCACCAGATTGATTTTGTGTCGGGAGCTGCTATTACAAACCGACCAGCCTATAGGAGTAATCCAGAGGAGACAAAGGAGCTTCAGAGACAAGTTGAGAATTTGATGAGCAAGGGGTACGTGAGGGAGAGCATGAGCCCATGTGCAGTACCAGTGCTACTAGTGCCAAAGAAGGATGGGACGTGGATGATGTGCGTTGATTGCAGGGCGATCAACAATATCACGGTAAAGTATCGCCATCCCATTCCTAGATTAGATGATATGCTTGATGAATTGCATAGCTCATGTATTTTAGTAAAATTGATCTTAAAAGTGGGTATCATCAAATTAGAATGAAAGAGGCTGATGAATGGAAAACTGCTTTTAAGACTAAGTATGGGCTTTATGAATGGTTGGTTATGCCATTTGGCCTTACTAATGCACCCAGTACTTTCATGAGATTAATGAACCATGTCCTACATGTGTTCATAGGCAAGTTTGTGGTTGTGTACTTTGATGACATCCTAGTATACAGCAAGGACTTAAATGAACATATTGAGCATTTGAGATATGTGTTTTATGTGTTGAAATGTGAAAAGTTGTATGCTAATTTCAAGAAATGTAACTTTTGCATGGAAAAAGTTGTTTTTCTTGGTTATGTTGTTAGTACAACAGGTATTGAGGTGGATGAAGAGAAAGTCAAGGCCATCAAGGAGTGGCCAACGCCAAAGAGCATCACTGAGGTAAGAAGCTTTCATGGCTTAGCTAGCTTTTATCGGCGTTTTGTTAAAGACTTTAGCACCCTGGCTGCACCACTCACTGAGGTAATTAAAAAGAATGTTGGGTTTCATTGGGGAGCTGATCAAGAAAATGCTTTTGCCACTATTAAAGAAAGGTTGTGCTCTGCACCTGTGTTAGCATTACCTGATTTTAACAAAACTTTTAAGATTGAATGTGATGCCTCAGGAATAGGGATTGGAGCTGTTTTGATGCAGGATAGGCAGCCCATAGCCTTCTTCAGTGAAAAGCTAAGTGGGGCATCCCTAAAGTACCCTACTTATGAGAAAGAACTTTATGCTCTTATTTGTGCATTAGAGACTTGGCAGCACTACCTGTGGCCTAGGGAATTTGTGATCCACACCAATCATGAATCATTGAAGCATCTCAAGGGTCAAGGTAAGTTGAATCAAAGGCATGCTAGATGGCTGGAATACATTAAGACCTTTCCATATGTCATCCGTTACAAGCAAGGTAAGAAGAACATTGTTGCTGACGCTTTATCCCGGAGGTATGTACTTCTTACTTTTATAAGTGCTAAGATGCTTGGGTTTGAATATGTTAAAGACATGTATGCCGATGACACTAACTTTTCTGATGTGTATAAGGCATGCGATAAGGAGGCATTTGGTAAGTTTTACAAACATGATGGTTATTTGTTTAAAAAAAGCAAACTTTGTGTGCCAAGTTGTTCTATGCGTGAGTTATTGGTGCGTGAGACACATGGTAGGGGTTTAATGGGACACTTTGGTGTCAAGAAAACTTTAGACATTTTGCATGAACATTTCTTTTGGCCTAAGATGAAGAGAGATGTCAATCTCATTTGTGGCAGGTGCATTACATGTAGAAAGACCAAATCTAAGGTTTTGCCACATGGGTTGTATACACCCTTACCCGTTCCTAGTGAGCCATGGGTAGACATATCTATGGACTTTGTTTTGGGGCTGCCTAGAACAAAAAGGGGTAGAGATTCTATTTTTGTGGTTGTGGATAGATTTAGTAAGATGGCACATTTCATTCCATGCCATAAAATAGATGATGCCACAAACATAGCTGACTTGTTTTTCAGGGAGATCGTACGACTCCATGGTGTACCTCGGAGTATTGTTTCTGATAGGGATGTTAAATTCCTTAGCTACTTTTGGAAGGTGTTGTGGGGGAAATTGGGTACTAAGCTCTTATTTTCTACTACTTGTCATCCGCAAACTGATGGTCAAACTGAAGTAGTTAATAGGACTTTAACTCAGCTTTTACGCACTATTGTTCATAAGAATTTAAAAATTTGGGAGGATTGTTTACCATTTATAGAGTTTGCATATAATAGGGCCATGCATACTACTACTTATTCCTCTTTTGAAATTGTTTATGGTTTTAATCCACTTACTCCTTTAGATTTGATGCCTTTACCTGTTGATGACAGGAGTAGCTTGAATGGACAAAAGAAGGCGGAGTTGGTGAAGTCACTTCATGAGAGGGTACGGCTTCAAATTACCCAAAAGAATGAAAGGGTTGCTTCACAAGCCAATAAAGGGCGAAGGCGTGTCATCTTTGAACCAAGAGATTGAGTTTGGGTTCACATGCGCAAAGAAAGATTCCCAGCCCATAGAAAGACTAAGTTGCATCCTTGAGGAGATGGACCTTTCCAAATTCTTGAGAAAATTAATGACAATGCTTATAAAGTGGACCTTCCAGGTGAGTATAAAGTTTCTGCTACTTTCAACGTTTCTTATCTTTCTCCATTTGATGTAGGTGAAGATTCGTGGTCAAATCCTTTTGAGGAGAGGGGGAATGATGGGAACCAAGGTGGGCCTAGCCTTAAAGATCCTTTGCAAGTTTCAGATGGGACAATTACAAGATCAAGAGCCAAGAAGATCAAGGAAGCCATGCCAAGATTGGTGCAATCCACTTGGGATGAAGCTAGCAAGAGCCCAACAATCAAAATGGGTTTGAAAGAAGGAGAACCAATTTTGATCCACTTGATACAAGCTGTGGAAGACATGACTTAGGGAAGTTTGGGCCTATTGCTATTCAAGGCTTTCAATTTATTAAAAGATTTATTTTATTAGTTTAGAATAAGTGGGCTTGAGGAAGGCCTTGTATTATGGCCGAATTACTGTAGTGCGGCACTGTTCACGCTGGGGTATTTTTTGGAAGAAAGGGTTTTATTTTGGTAAGGGTTTTAATTAGGTTTTAGTTTAAATACTCTTTGTAGCCTCATTTGAAGGCAAACAATATATTGAATTTTTATTGTGAGTTGAGTTTTCTCCTCTTGTTCTTGATTGAACTTTTGAACTTATCAAAGGTAAATCACAACCTTTGTGGCGTTCCTCCTTGTAATCTGGGTTCTTGAGACAGGTTCTTCAACGGGTCTTGATTTTAATATAATCTAGGTTCTTGAAACGAGTTCTCAGCGGGTCTAGATTCTCCATTCATTGACTTGATTTTGGCTTTCTTGGGTGAGTTTTCAAACTGATTGTGGGTTCAAGGGATTCCATTCCTGCGGGTTCATATCATATTACTTCTAGAAAGCATTTAGAAATGTCTTGTACATTCTAAAATATATCATAATAAGAACAGAAACATAAACATAGAATCATTCATGTGATCATTCATCACATTATACGAAGTCAAAATAGTGATTTTTCAACTCATGTCACTTAACAAAATCAAATTTTATTATTGGCATTATATCAAAATGTTGAAAACCTATATCTAAGAAAATGTGTGATCATTATCTTACTTTGGCAATGCCAAACTAATTTTGATTAGGGAACATTAAAAATGCTCAGCAATCTCATATGTTGATTGGAACAAAAATCTCATCCAAATAACCCGGACAACCATTGCTCCACTCCAATGCTTCCCACCAACTCCTTTCACCCTTGATCTTCTTCAAATCTTGAGTAGATACTTCATCAATTAATGGGTTCTTAAGATTTGGGCAATTATAGAAACTTAACCATTCTAACTTTGGTGCAATGTGTAAACCACCAGAGATGCTAACTAATCCATGCATGTAATGAAGTGAAATCTTCTTCAAATTTAGGAGCAAATCAGAGGTTTTAAGCTCAGCAGAGATTTTGCAGCTTACTATGCTGTAGATAGAGGGGCAATCTTCAACTTTAAGCTCTTCTAAGTTGCACAGGTTAGCAAGCAACCCTTGTGTGAAAATAGTGGTCAATTGGGGACATGTGCGCAATGTCAAGGACTTAAGAAGAAATAATGAATTCTTCTGAACTGATCCCTCCCATATGCTCCTTAAACTCTTCATATAGTACACATACAGGTATTCTAGTGATTCAAGAACAATTTTTTCAGTACTAGATGATTTAGATACTATTTCATTGCAATCATCTTCTTTATCTATAATCATTTGAACCTCATTACATTCCCCCAAGACTAAGCATTTCAGTTTCTCCATATTTTGAACCCCAAAATTGGATAGCTTCTTAGCAGTTGCATGCCTGTCCAAGAAAAATGCCGTGGCATGTTGGAGTATATTCTGAATTTCTCTAGGGACACCCACACCATTTATGTATTTCAAGCATCTCTCCCATTGTTCCAGCTCATACTCAACATCAAGCGGGACTCGAGAAATAATGCGCTTGACATGACGACCAACAGTGAATCTGAAATGTAACAGTGATGGGATATTCCTCTGAATGTGCCTTACAAGTTCTACCCTTGGAAAATAGAATTTAAGAGTTTCTATCCTCTTTAAGGTACATACTTCATTAACAATAGCTTCCACACATGCATCCCACCGCTCGTCATCTGGATCCACATCAATATTCAACTCCTCTAACTGAGACAGTGCAGAAATTACCCCACAAGGAACCACTGCATTTGACTGCACTACTCTCTGGCTACCATCATTTGTGTACCCATAAAATGAAACTTCCAAGCATGTCACATTAGTTAGCTTCTCAATTTCCTGAGGTAAGTCCATAATCTCTGTCCCTTCAAGATCAAGAACCTCAAGTTGCTTGAGTTCCCCAACTTTGGGCGACAACCTCATGAAACGATGACAATCATTTAGAAACAGTCTTTTAAGGTCAACCAATCTGACAATGGAATCGAGCAAGAATTTGATACCAGTCCTGGAAAAGTTCAGGGTTTGAAGAGCACGCATGTGATAAAAAAATGAGGTAGGAATCATTCTCAATTTGTAGTTTCTTTGAAGGAACAATGCTGATAGCTTGGGACACCTTGGATTCTCTGGTAAAACCGACAGCTCATTGTCCACCAAGTAAATCTCTTTGGCATTCTCCCAGTCCTCATTCTTTGGCGGCTCAGTTAATCCTAAACCACCATGCATGAGAAATAGTTGAGCTTCTTCTGGTCGATCTGCTTCAGGTTCCATGTCATTGTCTTCGATCTGAAATTCAATCTGCCCACTAGATTTAGGCATCTTAAGTGCTTCAACATCAAACACCACTCGTTAAGGCTTCAGAGTACTTATTCCTTTTTGTGGCATTTCCCCAACCTGCATAAACTCTGGCATTTCCTCATTCTTTGGTGACTCAGTTAGGAGCGAGTCAACCCAGGAGGCGATATTGGAAGGGTTGTAGTGAACGGTATCGGAAGAAGCTAGCTGCGAGAGCTCTGCGGGAGAGTTGACCATGGCTGTCTCAAGACGCTCGATTCGTTGCGCTACGTGGCGGAGATCCGAGGAACGGACCTTGTAACCAGCTCCAGCAAGAAGGCCATCGATCTCAACAGGTTTGCTAGCAGAGGAGGCGGAGCTGCCACTGCTACTTCCGGCTAATGTGGTGGAATCGTATAGAGACATATCTGAAAGGGAGGATTCGATTTTGCTTGTGGCTTTTTGTTGGTTCTGATCAGATACTAAGATGCGCTTTTGTGGATTTAGTTGGCTTGTGTTTGATGGGGTTTATGATGGTTTTATGTGAAGATTTGATGAGATTTGTGTTGGTTTTGTGTGAAGATTCTCAGTGTTGTGGGGGTTTGATATGTGTATTGCTGGGAGGAAGGGATTTAAGGGTTTTGTATTTTTGGGATGAATGGAGATAAGGGTGGTTCAGTTGGGGTTGTGGAATCGACAGAAATGAGAGAAAGAATGTGATGGAGGAGAGAGAGAGTATGAGACTAGACTGGAAAAGTTCTGGAGAGAACGGAAGAGAGAGAGTCTCTGATGGAGGAGAGAGAAAATAAAGGGTAGGGTTAATTGTGGTTAAGAGTGTTAAGTTGGTCATGTGCATTCCACATGACCAGGACACGTGTCATTACATGAGTGGTGAGTTTGGAGCAATGGCTGCAACCCGGGTTACAGCCAAACTTTGTCCTTTCCTAAATCAAATAGAATTAGGGTTTAATTTTAGTGTTCTATAAAAGCATGCTATGGTACCCCTATGGAGCATAGTTGTATATTCCGTTCCGTTCCGGCCGGAACGGACGGAAAATCTCATACCGGTATGCAAACCGGTACGAGACAACCCCCCATTCCACCTCGGGTAAAATTTCGGGGTATTTCGGCCGTTTCAATGAATTTTGAGGTGTTTCGGCCGATATGTGTATTTCGGCCGGTTTGCTTTTTTGGGTTTTTTTTTTTTTTTTTTCTCTGCTCTCCTTCTCTGCCCCTTCTTCTTCTTCTTCTTTCTTCTTCTTTCTTTTTTCCGCCTAGCTCTCTCTCTGTCTCTATACCAGCTCTCCAGCTCCTCTCTGCGTCGTCCCCTTCTTCTTCTTCTTCTTCTTCTTCTTCTTCTTCTCTCCTTTGATCCTTTCCCGCTCCTTCTTCTTCTTCTTTTTTTGTTTTTTCCGCCGAAGGCACTCTCTGACTCTCTACCTTTCCTTTTCTTTGTTTTTTTTCCTTTCTTTTTTGGTTTGAGTGCCATTCACGTGTTTTATTTTCTCTTCTCTGCTTGTGATTTGACGCCCCAATTAACCAGATTTGATTAGTGCTTCAAGTCCGCTCCCACAAACCCAGCAGTGCAAAAGTTCCTTCACTGTACTTTTTTGTTTAGCAGCAACTTTTAAAATGTTCACACTTTGGGATGAATTTTACTCTTTTGATTTATTTATTTATTTATTATCTTAAGTGGTATTTCTTTAGATTTTATATTTCTATTATTTATTATTCAAAATACAAGTGTAAATTTATTATTATTATTAATATTAAGATTGATATGTACTTATAATTTGAAAGATTCCTAACTAACAAATTATAAATTTTGATGAATAAATGTATAGAGGAGTAAATCAATATATATATATATATATATTTGCGGTAAATCCGAAACGGAACGCCGGTATTGACCGGTACCGAAATATCCCATTCCAATTACCAAATCGAAATGGATGCCGAAACGGAATATACAACTTTGCTATGGAGATAGCTTAATGGTTTCATTGATTTATAAATTTCTCTTGGAATTTTTCCAATGGTCTGGTTTTGATTCCAGCCAACCCTAGGTGTCAACTGTCATGTTTTTTCTCTCTTACTTGGTGCTGACTCCTAGGTTATCTATCTTTTTATTTTTTTTCTTCAATTTTGTTTTTGCATTCGTTTTGGTTTTGTCCTACATCAAATTTTGGTATTAGTGTTCATTGTTCTACATCAAGTTGTATCTTCATTTCTCATATAAATTGATATCTGTATTTCTTTTCTAACAGAATGGATCCTTTGATCGCCATAGTTCCGCGGAAACATCAGTGCCTTCAGAACCAGGATCATCTATTGGGGCAGCCATTGCTGCTTCTCTTACAATTCCATCAAATGCAGTACGTTCTGTAACATTTTCATTGGCATGGGACTGCCCTGAAGTAAACTTTTCGAGTGGAAAAACTTATTACAGGTGGCTAGGCAAATTCTTATCTGAGAAATATCACAATTTGAAAAGTTATTTATATCCTGAAATTTTTTATCAACAGGCGTTACACTAAATTCTATGGTACCCGTGGGGATGCTGCTGCAAAGATTGCACATGATGCTATTCTTGGTAATCTTCCAGTGTGTACGTTTTACATTGAGGATCTGTCTCAACTCTAGGATTGTAAAGTTGCACTCCTGTCTCAACTCTACGTTTTTTTCTTCTTCTTAAATATAGAGAATAGCCATTGGGAGTCCCAGATAGATGCATGGCAAAGACCTATTCTTGAAGACAAGAGGCTTCCTGAATGGTGAGTTTTGATGTGTTATATGCTGATTGCATGTATAATCAGATTATAACTTAGAGAAGGTTTTGTACAGTTACCCTATCACTCTCTTCAATGAGCTCTATTATCTTAATTCAGGGGGGACGTTTGGACAGGTATTTGTGGCGCTTGTCTTATATTTTAGGACAGCTTTGTGTGCACATCCTGTGTACATGAGGTTTCTCCTCTATTCTAATTTAATTTAGCTAACCCCAAAGTTTTGGGACTAAGGCTTGGTTTTGTATCAAAAAAGTTCTTGTGATTGTTGACTCAATTTAATAACGACGAGTTGATTTTTCTTTTTGCAGATGGATCACCGCCAGTTCATAGTTTAGTAAGCATTGTACAAAGGAATTTTTCCCTTGATTGGTCCAGATCAGGTGTGAAGGACATAATCGATGTATCCCCTAAAAACGATACCGCTGCTGATATTCTTGAAAGGATGACTTCAGTACTTGAGCAAATTCACACCACAGTTTCATCAAACTCTGCATTTGGGACAAATCTGCTTCAGAAAGGAGAAGAAAATATTGGGCAATTCCTTTATTTTGAAGGGATTGAATATCACATGTGGAACACTTACGATGTACATTTCTACTCATCATTTGCATTAGTCATGCTATTTCCAAAACTTGAACTTAGCATCCAAAGAGACTTTGCAGCGGCAGTAATGATGCATGATCCCACTAAGATGAAACTTTTACATGATGGAAAATGGGTTGCAAGAAAGGTGCTTGGAGCCATTCCTCATGATATTGGAATCAATGACCCATGGTTTGAAGTAAATGCTTATAACCTTTATAACACTGACAGGTGGAAAGACTTGAATCCAAAATTTGTTCTCCAAGTTTATAGGGATGTGGTTGCCACTGGTGATAAGAATTTTGCACAAGCTGTTTGGCCCTCTGTTTATGTTGCAATGGCTTATATGGACCAATTTGACAAGGACGGAGATGGGATGATTGAGAATGAAGGCTTCCCTGATCAAACTTATGATACATGGTCTGTCTCTGGTGTGAGTGCATATAGTGGTGGGTTGTGGGTGGCAGCCTTGCAGGCTGCATCAGCCATGGCACGTGAAGTAGGTGATAAGGGATCTGAGGATTACTTTTGGTTTAAGTTTCAGAAGGCAAAAGCTGTGTATGAGAAACTATGGAATGGTTCTTACTTCAATTATGACAGCAGTGGAGGAAGTTCAAGTGCATCCATTCAAGCTGACCAATTAGCTGGACAATGGTATGTTGTGACTGATGCAACTTTCTAGATTGTTTTGAATATCATATTCTTTAGTAACATTAAGAATGGTTCTTTTAATTTGTGTTCATGCATGTGTGTGTGTGCACACGTGTGCTTGCTTGCTTATCCAGTTTTTTCTTTCAAAATCAAGAAAATTCCTCTGATTTTTCTTATCCAAGGTCAGGGAAGTATCTTCAGCATGTGTACCAAATGGTTTCTAGTATACATTATACTTGCAATGTGCATGTCAGACAATTTCTGAATTTACCTAGAGCCTATGTTATATTATTTTTATAAATACAGGTGCATAACTCCAGCTATGTCAGTGCTTTGAGTCATATATTTTGTTCACAGCCAGTCCCAAAGCCCAGAAAAGGAGGGGGGTTGCTGTAGGTTGACGACCAACATAAAGTTTAGTAATTTTATTATGAATGAAACCGTTTACAAACACAAGTTGGGGCGTCCTCTTCTAGCAGCCGACTCCAAATTTTGGGACTAGGGCTTTTTTGTTGTATTGTGCATATACTTTTTATTTTTGTATTTTAAACCAATGTAAGGGAGAACTAAAGTGTCAGGACTCTGAACATAGAATTCTATTTTTTTTTCTTCATTGTGTCACACATGGTTATTTTATTCCTTTCAGTAAAAATGGTGGTGGATTAGAAGTTTGTGTATTAACTCTGTAGGTATGCTAGAGCATGCGGTCTTTTACCAATTGTTGACGAAGACAAGGCGAGAAGTGCACTAGAAAAGGTCTATAAGTACAATGTCTTAAAGGTGAAAGATGGAAGGCGGGGAGCTGTCAATGGGATGTTACCTGATGGAACTGCTGACTTGTCATCCATGCAATCAAGAGAAATATGGTCTGGAGTCACATATGCTGTTGCTGCAACAATGATCCATGAAGATATGAGTGATATGGCATTTCAGACTGCATTTGGAATCTACGAAACTGCATGGTCTAAAGAAGGACTTGGGTGAGTTAGCTTTTCTTTTTCCTATTCCTTTTCTTCTAGGATCAGTTTGTTATTAACTCGAGCAGCCCAAGATAAATAACTAAGGAACCAAAACCTATTAAGACTGTCACATTTAACAGAAGAGAACTTTGCCTCGTTTAGTTTTCCTTGTTTTTGATAAGGATCCTTGGTTCGTCCTAGATTCCTATTACTCCTTCCCCCCTTCCCCAAAATCAAATATTTTTCTAGACAAGATCAAGTTACACTTGGTATAACTTTATGTTAATGTTACACCACTCAATGACTTTTTATTGGAGTAGAAAGCCCACTGCTGGATTACACATTTTCATTGTTCTTAACATACACGCCAAATTTCGTGTTTGTCAGATGTGATGATCAATAAACTTATGTTTTGTGTATAATTTTAAAATGCAAAGAACTTGAAATGCAAACTTTTTTTGGATGAAATAGTTCTTGATTTTTTATCGTTGATATTTTGCTAGTATGGAAAGTTTAAAGAGGCAATGTAGAAAATGGTGGGATTTTAAAATATTCATCCACTAGAAAGTTATTAAGTGGTGTAATATTGACAAAAGTTACACCAGGTATAAGTTGAACCCAACTTCTCTCTCTCTCTCTCTCTCTCTCTCTCTCTCTCTCTCTCTCTCTCTCTCTCTCTATATATATATATATATATATATGTTTATCAATCTTGTGCAATTTTTCTTGCAAATCTAGGCCGTAGACTGTTAGTAGATTCAATAGCTTGCCTTAAATCAAATTGATCTTTTCTTCAACTTTGTGGCCTGATAAAACCATATCACTTAAGCAACTTTATATAATTTTTATGTTTATTCATCAGAGCCAAAAAGATGAGGATGTAGCATGCTATTAGCTAATTTTCTTGATAGTATTTCTTTTGCCTGTGAGTTTCATTTTTATCCTTCACAGCTAAGAATTTGAATCCCATTATTCAAAACTAAAGTTCATATGATGTTTTTGACCTACATCATGCTCTGTGCTGTCACCTTGAGGTCATGACATCTTATTCAGCAAGAAATAGGCATAGAAGGCAAAAAATGAAAGGAGAGAAAAAAAGAAAACCTGGATAGTTAATACCTTTGTTTATTAGTACTATATCAAATTACTTTTATTGCTTTTATTAACATGAAGTGCACTTCCTTGCAGAAAAGAATCATCTCCATTTGATATAGATTAATTTTATAGTCTAGATTAGATATTACAAATTTTACGTCATTTATTAATGACATGACAGTCTGTATACTATATCCAGAAAATAAAATCTTAACTATGAAATAAACTCTCTCCATTTCACCGGATCCTACCACCTTGCTCAAAGTCTCAAACCATCAGATCTTTTCTTGATTCTGAAATGCAAGACAAAACTGGATATTCATGATGTCATTCAAGACACTTTTGCCTAGTTTATTATAAAACAACTTCTCGTGGAAGAATTGTTTAGTTAAGCGTTGGTTAATTCATTTACTTATCCAACACTAGATATGTGATACCTAGATTTTTCTTCTAGATTGTTAACAACTTAGTGTTTTTGTGAGCAGTTATTCTTTTCAAACTCCGGAAGCTTGGAATGACAAGGACCAATACAGATCTCTATGTTACATGCGCCCTTTGGCCATATGGACCATGCAGTGGGCGCTAACGAGACCAAACCTTCTTGAGCCGGAGATGAGACAAGAAGTGAAGGAAGATTCTTTGTTTCTGCACCATAGAGGGTTCTCAAAAGTTGCTCGGCTTTTAAAGTTGCCTGAAGAGGGAAAGTCTTACAGGCTGTATATGAGTACACCAGGATGAGGATTGGCATGTAAGTCAGGTTTCCACAATCTAGAGGCTTGTAAATTACTCTATTTGATTGCTGTATATAGCACTCTAAAATCATTCAAAGTATTTGTGTTGTATCAAAGATATTTTAATTGAGACAGCTATTTGATGTATTTGTATTATTGTACAATTATTGGTTCTATTGATTCTCAGTAGTTCAATATATGGAATCACAATGAGAAAAGTTTCGTGACTTTTGCAAATGGTTCCAACAAGTTGTTGATAAATTGTATTTGTAGACAGAAAAATAAACCTTAGGCTCTTTTGATTGGCAAAGATATCAACTTTCCAGGATATTTTCCATGATTTATAGTTGTTTGGTGCAATGTTCTACAGGCAATGACCTCAGATAAACAGAAATTAACTTCTTAAGAGTCAGAAAATGAATTCCTCTTCTCAGCAAAGGAAGTCACTTTCTAGATTTAGCTCAAGCATCCCACCACCACGGTCCACCGATCCAGCCCTCTCCGACCACCAATCTGCCCCTGTTGGTCATTGTTCACCCCCACTGTTTGCCAGTCACACTTGTTGGCATTCTGTTTTGAAGTTGCACTTTTTCAAAATACAGTTTTTTAAACAATACTTTTTTTTCTTGTATACTGTTTTTTCAAACAGACCATTTTCAAAAAGCTATACCAAATGAATACTTGATAAAACTATAAAAATCTAGAGGATTTCTCAGTAAGTACCAAGTACTATTGTGCACTCAAAATCGATTTTTGGCAGAAAGTTATTTTCTACTAAACAAACAGAGTTTCGTATCACTAACAAATGTGATAGGTTGTTTACTTGTTAGATAATACAGGTCATAGATATGGCTTCAATCCGCTTTCGATGCTAACAAGATGTGTACCCAAATTAGAGTTACTTGAAGATGTTACATGATACATAATGTGGCATGTTTAATGTCTAAATCTCACATTACTTACCAAATAAGGGGAAAAAAATAACTCAAATCAAAGAGAAAACTAACATCAAATCTTGGAAATTAAGAAACTGGGGCAGAAGTTTGTCCTAAAATTAATTGCATGAGGACAAATTCAATTCCATTATTGCTGGAACACGTGTTTGTGGATGGTCTCCTATGATATGCATGGAATGCTCATACAAGACCATGTTCTCATGTGAACAAGATTTAATGATCTCAATAATGCTCCCAAAGAGAGAGAAGTTTTTGGAATATATATAGAGACTACCTGTGAGGCAAGAGCTTCCTCCTCTGGTAACCGTGAGTTATATAATAACTGAAAAATTGCCATTTTGCTGTGTCTATTAACAACCTCAAGGCCCATCTGTTTCGGAAATACTAGGGCCACCATAACTGTATATCTTAAACTACTAAAAACCCTTCTTTCAAGATCATAGTACGAAGCTACCCCTATAATTTCCAAGACAATAACACATTAAACAAACAGAATTGCCACATGGCAGTTACCCATTAGACCCTCATTCTTGTCCCTTTGTCCAAATCAGGTTCCAAAAGCCTAGGACTAGGAATCTAGGATCACCAACCGTTTTTTTTTTCTTCCCCTAACTACCTCAATATAAACTCAATCTCCACTTCCAAATATATTCTTATCTTTTCCAACAAAAACATTTGTGAACAAACAAAACAAGAACATAGACTCCTGCTGATTTAAAGAGGCAGATCTTTCTTTGCCTTGAGGGCGGTTTTCCGATTAATGGGAAACCGCTCTAAATGTTTGATTTTGCATTTTTTATGTTCAAAATTAGAGCAAGAGACAAAGTAAGATTTGTACTCTTTTTGAATTGTGTATGATGAAGTCATAGAACTTGTATTTTGCTATTTGATTTATCGTAGTGAAAAGCCTAACTTTTCCAAAAGCTTTTTTTTTTTTTGGTTTTTGTTAAAATTGTCCTTGTTCTCACACAATTTCATTCTGGGAATTGTTAAAAAAGTTTGATCAACCAGTTTTCTTTCTGCTTGTGGTTGTTTTGAATCCTCTGTAGATATTTCTTTACATTTCTTTGTATTTAATTTTTAAGTGGGAAACTTTTTCAACTCTGCATGCATTTTGAAGGAAGAGTTTCGTATTTTGAATTGGGTTTTGGCACCCAATTCAGGACTTACACAACAGTTTTCCACACCAAATTTTTCCATAATGGAAATACCAGAAAAAATGGCCAGAGATTGCCTGCAATGTGCCACTCTTCAGCCTGATGAATGGGTGAAGGGCAAGTTGGTTGGATCAGGATCTTTTGGCACTGTCCACTTGGCCATGAACAAAGCCACCGGAGGACTATTTGTTGTGAAGTCTGCTCGGTCTGGGGCTGGACTTCAGGCCCTGGAAAACGAAGCTAAAATCCTCGAGAGTTTGAATTCCTGGTATGTTGTCCGGTGTATAGGGAGGGACATGTTGATCGGATTGAATGGTGAACACAAACTCAATGTCTTCATGGAGTACATGGCAGGAGGTAGTTTGTCGGATATGGCTGAAAAATTTGGAGGGGTGCTAGAAGAGGAGGTGATTCGATTGTATACGAGAGAGATTCTTCATGGTCTTAAGTATCTTCATGAGAATGGGATTGTGCATTGTGATATTAAGTGCAAGAATGTGCTTTTATGCTCGTCAGGGAACATCAAAGTGGCTGATTTTGGTTGTGCAAAGAGGATTAAGGAAATTAAGTCTAATGGGGGTGTAGCAGGTTCATGGAAATCTCTTAGTGGGACTCCATTGTGGATGGCTCCTGAAGTTTTGAGAAATGAAGGGCTTGACTTTGCTTCTGATATTTGGTCATTGGGATGCACAGTTATTGAAATGGCAACTGGCAGGCCTCCTTGGAGTGATGAGGTTTCAAATCCAATAGCTGCAGTGATGAAGATTGCATGTGGCAATGAGAGACCTCAGTTCCCAACTCAGCTCTCAAAGGAGGGTGTAGATTTTTTAGCCAAGTGCTTGGAGAGAGATCCCAAAAAAAGGTGGACATCTGAGGAATTACATAACCATCCCTTTATTGTTTCTGGGAATTCAATGAGGAGGCATACAAGAAAGTAACATACATGCTCACCATCAAGTATTTTGGACATTGGAATTTATGATTCCAATGATTCGGAATGTAAATCTGAATCCTCTAATTGAGTACATGATCATAGCATGAGCATATAAGCAACAATATTATATCAGACGTGATTAAAAGAATATACCTGAATCCATTGATGAAATTGATGGAAGCAATAAGGTGTCTTCTGCTCTCTTGCTCTCTTAAGTTCAAGTCTAATGGGGAGACTTCAAAAGTGAGGGTAGGTTAGAGTGAGAGCAGGGACCCCTATAACCCTATATTTATATTATAAATATAAGGCCTTAATGTAAACCCTAAACCCATAAAGGATTTACCCAACTTAGGCCCACACATGAAAATACCCATGTCCTACATTATTAAATGTAGCTAAGGTGCACCAAAGCCCAATAGACAATATATGATCACATTAAACTTAATGGGCTTTACCGGTCAACTCTCTGTCATACAGGGCATCCTATCAATTCGGTTTTGACACAAAAGAATGCTGCTCACAAAATAAAATCTTACATTCTCCCACTTGAGCAGCATAAGTCAAAAGATTTTTTTTTTTTTTTAAAGAAGAAAAACTTGACTCTCCGAATTGATAATACTCTATGTGGCCACAATCCTAACAGAATGCCCAAGAGACTAACACCTTAAACTTTGTCCTTAGTTAAATGAAAACATAAGTATCCAATTATATAGGTCAATACATCCAAAATTGATATAAGACCATACATAGTCAAAATACTTATAATTCCATCAACTCAGGTAATATGGTATGATAATGTGTGGTATGGAAATTACATGCAACTATGATCACCATGTCGATTTCCATAAGGTCCAACAATATGTTCTTATCAAGAACCAATAACGCTTCCCAAGAAGCTCCTTAAGACTGGCGAAAACTTTATGTCTTAAGTAGTAGAACTTTCACTCATAGGTCCAAGCCTGTATACCGTATGAGTTAACCGCCCTGCTTAAAGCTAAAACATGCTTTAAGACTTTTCCTGCCATAATAAACTTACATGTGCACACAAAATATGGCAAATAACATAACACGCATAAACAATGCATAATCAATATTCTCGAGAATGTAAATTGACTTAGTCAAAATAATAAACTGCACTTTAACTTAAACAAAAAAACATAACTCCCACTAACCAAAAACATCAAAACTTTCAAACAACCCCATATGAGTAACATGCTTCTTAAAAACTTTAGGAGGCAATCCTTTGGTTAGGGGATCAGCAATCATCTCCTCTGTGGCTATATGAATAATAGAAGTTTGCAACTCTAGAATCTTCTCTCTAACAACCAAATACTTGATGTGCATATGTTTTGATCCAGATGATCTTTTATTATTCTTTGAGAAGCAAACCGCAGCGGAATTATCATTGTAGATTGTCAAAGGCTTAGAGATGGAATCCACAATCTCTAACCTTGAAATAAAATTTCGCAACCAAACAGCCTGTAAAGTTGCCTCATAACAAGCCACATACTCAGCTTGCATGGTAGATGAAGCTGTAAGTGTCTGTTTGACACTTTTCCATGAGATGGCACCTCCTGCCAACATGAACACATATCCTGAGGTTGACTTCAAGTCATCAGCACAACCTGCATAGTCTGCATCAGCATAACCAACAACCTCAAGAAGGTCAGAACGCCTATATGTGAGCATAAAGTCCTTAGTTCTCTGCAAATACCTCAAAACCTTCTTTGCCGCTCTCCAATGATCCATACCAGGGTCACTTTGAAACCTGCCAAGTACACTGATAGCAAAAGCTATATCCGGACGAGTACATACTTGTGCATACATCAAACTGCCTACAGCAGATGCGTAAGGGATCTTTTTCATTTCATTCCTTTCCAAATCATTCTGAGGACACTGAAGTTTCGAAAGTTTATCTCCTTTAACAACAGGAGCGTCACCAGCTGAACACGTACTCATATTAAACCTCTCAAGAACCCTACTAATATAGGACTTCTGAGATAGACCAAGAATGCCACGAGACCTGTCACGATGAATCTCAATGCCAAGAACAAAAGAAGCTTCACCAAGATCTTTCATCTCAAAATTATCGAACAAAAACCTCTTAGTTTCACGTAGCAAACCCAAATCATTGCTGGCAAGAAGAATGTCATCAACATAGAGCACTAAGAAAATAATCTTGCTCCCACTAATCTTGAGGTATATACAATGATCAACAGGATTTTCTTTGAAACCAAAAGAAGTTACCACATTATCAAATTTCAAGTACCATTGTCTAGAAACCTGTTTAAGCCCGTAGATGGACTTCTTCAGTTTGCAAACCATGTGCTCCTTTCCAGATACTTGAAAACCATCTGGCTGCAACATGTACACATCCTCTGTTAGATCTCCATTTAGAAAAGCTGTCTTTACATCCATTTGATGTAATTCAAAATCAAAATGTGCAACTAAGGCCATAATGATTCTAAAATAATCTTTCGAAGAAACCGGTGAGAAAGTCTCTTTATAATCGATACCTCCTTTTTGACTAAAACCCTTAGCAACAAGTCTAGCTTTATACCTTTCAATTTTGCCTGTTGAATCCTTCTTGGTTTTGAAAACCCATTTACATCCAATTGGTCTACAACCATTAGGCAAGTCCACCAAATCCCAAACATTGTTATTATCCATGGACTTCAATTCGTCAACCATAGCATCAATCCATTTAGTAGACTGAGAAGACTGAATAGCTTGTGAATATGACGAAGGATCATCGACAACACCTATATCAAATTCATGCTCTTGAAGGTAAACCATATAATCATTTGAAATAGCAGGCTTACGGGATCTCTGAGATCTTCTCAAAAGTACATCATCTGTTGGTTGTGCGTCAATAACAATTGGTATTGCCTCATCAACATGCTCAATTAAAGGCAATGAAACTGCGCTCTCTAGAGAGGGTGGTACAGGGATAGCCACTCTCTCCTCTTTAAAAGCAAACATGCTAGGCTGAACAACCTCATTTACACTGTCTCCCTCTAAGAAAACTGCACACTTCGATTCAACAATCCTCATTGAGTAAGAAGGACAGTAAAATCTATACCCTTTCGATTTATTGGCATACCCAACGAAGTAGCCACTAACACTTCTAGGGTCTAATTTCTTCAAGGAAGGATCATAAGGTCTCACTTCTGCAGGACACCCCCAAATTCGAAAATGGCTTAAACTAGGTTTGTGCCCACACCATAATTCAAACGGAGTCTTGGGCACAGATTTGCTAGGAACTCTATTCAAAATATATGCAGCTGTCTTCAATGCATCACCCACAAAAAGGTAGGTAGAGAAGTGTTACTCATCATACTTGTCACCATGTCCATGAGTGTGTGATTTCTCCTTTCAGCGACTCCATTTTGTTCGGGTTCCCCTGGCATAGTGTATTGTGCATCTACGCCACATTCCTACAAGAACTTTGCAAATGGACCAGGAATCTGTCCTGCCTCACCATATCTACCATAAAACTCACCACCCCGATCTGATCTAACAATCTTGATTTTCTTTTCCTGTTTAAGTTCTATTTCAGCTTTATAAATTTTGAACATATCCAAAGCCTCAGATTTTTCATGTATGAGAAAAATATATCCATAACGAGAAAAGTCATCAATGAAAGTAATAAAATATTTATATCCACCCAAGGTGCTAGGTGTAAATGGTCCACAAATGTCAGTATGAATGATCTCCAACAGCCCCTCACTCTGAGTAGCCCCTTTCTTCCTAGCTCTCGTAAGTTTCCTTTTAACACAATCAACACAAGTCTGAAAATCTGAAAAGTCGAGAGAATCCAGAATACCATTTCTAGTCAACCTCTCCATTCTTTCTCTTGAAATATGCCCTAAACGTCTATGCCATAACATCGAAGAAAATTCATCATTAACACGTTTAGATCCAATAGTAGCAAACACATTATGAGAAGAAGGATAATTTGGATCCAAATCTAACTTGTATAAGCCATCACATAAAGCACCAGAAGCTATTTCACGAGAACCAAAATAAAGAACAAATCTTTTATTACCAAAATGAAATCCAAAACTAAACAACATCATCCAAAACTAAAACACCACCAGAGGCTAAAGGTAAATTAACTACTCCTATGAATTCTACTAAAGCCTTCTCTCCATTGCCCATGTAGACTGCAACCTCTCCATCATATGGCCTCCTCTTGCTTTTGAATCCATGCAAGGAATTTGTAACATGAATAGAGGCACCAGTATCAACCCACCAAGAATTCAAAGGAACGTCCACCAAGTTAGATTCAAAACAAACAAGAGCTAGAGGGGTGGTCAATAGGCGCATGTAGTTACCCTTCTTTGCCTTGTTGAAAACAACAAATTTCTTACTCACTACAGCAAGATAATTCTTGATAGTCTTGTCCATAGACAAACGCATAATCATCATGCACAAGATAGCCAAAACAACAAGCAATGTCTCATTCCATTCCTCAAAGTTTGTCCTATTCAAAGTCTTGATAGAAGACAAATGCAAAGAAAAAGAAGAGGTATCCAAGGCTGGCAAAATATGAGATATTTAAGCTCATCAAAATTGCATATGTAAACAGACTATATGCAAATTAATATTTCATTAAGAAATTTATTTAGATTTGTCAGAGTAAACCATATAAACATAAATCTGACAAGAGTCCTAATGCATCATTAGGATCTGCTTTTAGAGCAAAGACCATAATATGCCACAGGTCCTCACAAACAAGTGGAAAAGCTAAATATACTGATGACAAAATTTTTGAAGAGTTCAACACCTTTGGGGCAGAAGAATTATTCTAAATTTTGGCATCCATACATTTACTTAACCCCATCGGAAATTCCACCAAGTAAAGACCCTCTTAAGGAGATAATCATTACCCGTCTGAACCCCAATGCCATTGCAATCCAAGAACAATTAAGAATGATAAAACATTATAAAGAATTCAACAATTCTCGTCGACCTTAATGTTATGCCCACTATGTGGAAACATAGTCATCCAGTCCTACGAAAACCGATGAATCTTTGGATGCATCACAATATCCATAATGTCCAACAAAATATTTTCAGCATGTATACAAATTTTCTCATTTCAATTTTCAATCAAATATTGCATAATTAATAAACAAGTATTATGCATAATCAATGAGAAAATAAAATTGAATCACACTACAATTATAGTGTAAGTATATACACAGCCATTAAAAGCTGAAAATATCATAATTTTAGTGACAAAATTATGCACTTAACAAATCATACCCATATATATATGAATATGTTAATACCGATTAAACTAGATATATATAACATACGGATTGAACTTAATATATAAATATATAACATACCGTTTGAACTTAATATATATATAACATTCGGATTCAACCTATAATATATATATATATATATAACATACCGTTAATATCTATATAACATACGGATTCCACTTAATATATATATATATATAACATACCGTTAATATAACATACGGATTCAACTTGATAAAGGGTGAATGTTATTCACACAGTGCACTGCCCACTTAATTATTGAGAGCAACAAACCAACAAGGCTAGTATAAACTGAATCGGCCAAATCAAAATACAATATTTTATAGCCCATGTATGAGCATGATGGCTCTGATACCAACTGTAAATCTGAATCCTCTAATCGAGTACATGATCATAGCATGAGCATATAAGCAACAATATTATATCAGACGTGATTAAAAGAATATACCTGAATCCATTGATGAAATTGATGGAAGCAATAGGGCGTCTTCTGCTCTCTTGCTCTCTTAAGTTCAAGTCTAATGGGGAGACTTCAAAAGTGAGGGTAGGTTAGAGTGAGAGCAGGAACCCCTATAACTCTATATTTATATTATAAATATAAGGCCTTAATGTAAACCCTAAACCCATAAAGGATTTACCCAACTTAAGCCCACATATTAAAATACTCATGTTCTACATTATTAAATGTAGCTAAGGTGCACCAAAGCCCAATAGACAATATATGATCACATTAAACTTAATGGGCTTTACCGGTCAACTCTCTGTCATACAGGGCATCCTATCAATTCGGTTTTGACACCAAAGAATGCTGCTCACAAAATAAAATCTTACACGGAAGACTCAGGGAGTACTAATTTAGATGAGTTCCCTAGCAAAAACCCATTTTCAAGGTGTTCTGATGAAAGCAACAGAACAGAAATAGAAGAGCATGTAGGGAGTGACTTGCAGGCTTCGTCAGAGATTTGGGTTACTGTAAGGTCTGGTGGAAGCTTTTAAAATATATACCACATTTGTGACATTTGTAGAATTAGACACACGGAAAATCTAGACAGAAGGATTTGAATGTACAGCTTACTAGTAGAAAGAGATAGGTCGTCAATTTTGTTTGTGGTTTTTTTCTAGAATACATAAATTTTTTTGTTTGGGTTCATATCAAATAGTAATATTTAAGCAAGAAAATGACAACAGGTTGTGTTGCTGATTAAAAGAGAGCATCTTTTAAGTCAAATGATTCAAATGCCAATGACATTGCACTTATTTGCAAGATTTATTCTATTTTGGAAAAAATTTGAACCCCCACCTCCCAAACCTCTTTTCTAGTTTAGTGCAACTTACCCTTTGATCCTCATGGTTTCAAAACTTCGGTTCTTATCAAATGAACGAGGTTGACAGATTTTTGACGCCAAAGTGAAAATACCAAGATGCCCATGAGTTCCCCCCCCCCCCCCCCCCCCCCCCCCCCCCTCCTCATTTTCATCTTCTTTATTAATTTTTTTTTTAAGTTTTAATCAACTTCCATGACAATTAGGCTCGGACTTTATGCATTTGTGTAAAGAAAATACATTGGTTTAGATGATTCAGACACTGTGCTTCAAGTTTTGTCATCTCTTTCATGACCTTTCTAATCTGTTTAACTCCGAGTTTTTAGCAACTTCATTTCTCCAACCTCCTACTTTCTTTTAGATTGCAAACCGTGGTTTTGGGTGGCTCGGTAATTTTAATAGCAACAGAGCTTATTTTAAGAGCAGTATGGGACATTTTCATAAATTATTGGTTAGAAATGGAAAATAAACTTTGGCTATATAGTTGGTTAACAATAGTTAAGAGGAGGTAAGTGTAGGTAACTATCAAAATTTGAGGGAGAAACGAGGGAGTTCTGAAACTGAAAGGATTAAAGTGTTGGTGGCTCTAATTTTCAAGGAGGTTCTTTTAATTTTTTTGGTTAAAAATCATGATCTAAACTCAGTGTATCCGCATGGTGATTTTTTTTTCTTGCTTTCTTTTGTTAATTTATTGTATTGTACTAAGGTCAAGAGGTAAGACACCTGTGGTAATGCTTACTCATGTTAGGTCATTACTTCTTGAGTATATGCACTAGATGTGGCTATGAAACCCAGATAGAATTCTGCTGAGTGAGAATTGGGTCTCACAAATAAACTATCATCACTCAACAGATTGCAACAGATTGTAGCTGTGAATAGCTGTACAGATTGTAATCTCACTCTCGCTATTTTTAAGTCATTCAAACTAATTGCTCCTTAGAGTTAGGAGGCAGTTCAGAACTGCTCTATACTTTAGGATTTCAAAACAAATGTTTGTTATCCTGTATGTGTATTTAACTGATGTAAATTGTATATGGAAAAGTGAATTCAATTCCACCAATCTGATATGGTATCAGAGCTCTAAACCGATCCATCTTTAATTTTTTTTTATTCATCAGCACTCATGGCTACCACGTCTGACCCTGCAACCATTCGCAACACCAATGACGCACACCAAACTCTCATCAGCATCAATGTTGCTGCTCAAGCCCCTCTCAAACTCAACTCTACCAATTACCTTTCTTGGAAACTACAATACTACACAATTGGGGGACTAGTTGGAGTGGGTAACCTCGCTCTGATACCATGTTACCTCAGATCTAGACAATCTCTCCCTGCATACTCCATACATTGGCACTGATGACATCATGATCGGAGATGGCTCCAATCTTCCCATCACCCACACTGGTTCCACTTCTCTCAAAACTTCTCAACATACATTTACATTAGACAATGTTCTCTGTGTACCTTCTATGGAAAAAAACCTAATCTCTATTTCACAATTTTGCACTTCTAACAATGTTTCCATAGAATTCTTACCATCCATTTTTCTTGTGAAGGCACTTCATATAGGGACAATACTGCTGCAGGGACAAACTAAAGATGGTGTATATGAGTGGCCCACTTCCTTACCTTTCATTGCCTTCTCCACAATAAAGACCACATCCTTCGATTGGCACCATCGCTTAGGACATCCTGCTTTCTCAATTCTCAAACATATTGTCTCTAGCAATCACTTAGGCTCATCTTCCTCTTTATCTTCTGATTTCTCATGTAATGCTTGTCTTTGCAATAAAAGCCACAAATTGTAGTTCTCCAACTCTACAATTGTCTCAAATAAACCGCTTGAAATCATATTCTCCGATGTGTGGACCTCTCCAATTTTCTCTACTAATGGCTTTAAATATTATGTTATCCTCATTGATCATTTCACTAAATATATCTGGTTTTACCCACTCAAAAACAAATCCGATGTAGAAGAAGTTTTCATAAAATTCAAAGCCATTGTAGAAAAACACTTCAATTCCACCATTAAAACTCTCTACTCTGACAATGGTGGTGAATATATCTCTCTAGCTGACTTTCTTTCCACCAATGGTATCTCTCATCTCACCACTCCCCCTCACACACCTGAACACAATGGTTACTCTGAAAGAAGGCACCTTCACATCGTTGAGACTGGTTTAGCTCTCCTCACTCATGCTTCTTTATCTCGTTCCTACTGGACTTATGCCTTTGCCACAGCCATCTACCTCATCAATAGAATGCCGACTCCCACCTTAAATCTATCATCACCCTACCACAAAATATTCCAGACCACCCCAAACTACTCTAAATTAAGGGTCTTCGGCTGCTAATGCTACCCTTGGCTTCGACCTTATACCTCACACAAACTTGAATCACGGTCCAAGCCATGTGTTTTCCTTGGGTACTCTCTCACTCAAAGTGCCTACTACTGCCTTGACCCTTCAACCTCAAGAATCTATGTCTCAAGACATGTCAAATTTGTTGAATCTCAGTTTCCCTACTCTTCAATCTCGGGTCCATCCTCCGCTCCACATTCCAACCCCATAAACACTTGGATTCCTGCACCAATCAAGGTCATGTCATCCACTTCACAGCCACCACTCAATATGCCATCTGAAGTTTTCACTCCTCAGCAAACTCAAAGTGCAGCTTCGACATCCATCCCAATACAGCCTCCATCCACAAACACAACCCAAAACACCCAAACAACCACACCTTCCTTGACATCCTCAACCAATCCAACCCCACCACTACATAATCCACCCGAAACTACTACCCTTCCCACTCACACAATGACCACCCGAGCCAAGAACAACATCCATAAACCCATCACTAAGATGAACCTTCATACCCAACTCTCCAAATCCAATGGCCTTGAACCAACCACAGTAACCAAAGCCCTTCTAGATCCTAAGTGGCGTAAAGCCATGTCTGATGAGTGTGATGCCTTAGTCAAAAATGGAACATGGGAACTTGTTCCACCTGATTCTACACAGAATATAGTTGGATGTAAATGGATTTTTAGAATCAAACGTAACTCTGATGGCTCTATTGACAGGTTCAAAGCACGTTTGGTTGCTAAGGGATTTCATCAAAGACCGGGTGTCGACTATCTTGACACATTCAACCCTGTTGTAAAGCCAACAACAGTTCGTGTTGTTCTCAGCCTTGCTGTATCTCGGGGTTGGTGCTTACGCCAGCTTGATGTCAACAATGCCTTCCTCCAAGGCCATCTCTCCGAGACTGTCCACATGCAACAACCACCAAGTTTTGTTGATCAAGATCATCCATCCTATGTCTGCAAACTTCGAAAGGCAATCTATGGCCTCAAACAAGCACCTAGAGCATGGTATCATGAACTTCGCACTTTCCTTCTTAGCTCTGGTTTCAAGAATTCTCATGCAGACACATCATTATTTGTTCTCACTACTGCTGGACAGAAAATGTATATCCTTGTGTACGTGGATGACTTAATAATTACTGGTGACAACACTAAGATGATCGACTCTTTTGTTGATGGTCTTGCCCATCGGTTTTCAATCAAGGATCTTGGACAGCTATCTTATTTTTTGGGTGTGGAGGTAGTCCCAAATCAGCAAGGTATTCTATTATCTCAAAGGCGTTACATTTTGGATATTCTCGCTCGCACTCATATGACAGATGCCAAACCTGTGCTCACTCCCATTCCAACCAGCCCACCTTTGTTGAAATCAAGCACTGCCTTACTTGATCCCACTGAGTACAGAACAATTGTTGGCAGCCTTCAATATCTCTTGATTACAAGACCAGACATGGCATTTGCAGTTAACAAGCTCTCCCAGTACATGCACACTCCAACAACTGACCATTGGAGCTTTGTTAAACGCCTGTTACGTTATCTATGTGGAACTATTAATGAAGGTCTCCAAATACATCGCAAGTCTCCATTAAATCTACACGCCTACTCAGACGCAGATTGGGCAGGTGACAAAGATGATTTCTCATCTACTAGTGCCTATGTCATCTATCTTGGTCGCAATCCAGTCTCATGGAGTTCTAAGAAGCAGAAAACAATTGCAAGATCTTCAACTGAAGCGGAATATCGATCAGTAGCAAATGCAACAGCTGAGCTCAACTGGCTTTGCTATCTTCTAACTGATCTTGGAGTTCAACTCCCTTACTATCCAGTCTTATACTGTGACAATGTTGGTGCTACCCAACTCTGCTCCAATCCCGTGTTTCACTCCAGGATGAAACATGTTGCCATCGATTATCACTTCATCAGAGATCAAGTACAAAATGGTATCCTTCGTGTTGCGCATGTATCCTCAGCAGATCAACTTGCAGATGCACTCACCAAGCCTCTTCACCGTATCCGTTTTCAAGATCTCAAATCCAAGATTGGACTCCTATCCCGGGCTCCATCTTGAGAGGGCATATCATCACTCAACGGATTGCAACAGATTGCAGTTGTGAATAGCTGTACAGATTGTAATCTCACTCTCGCTATTTTTAAGTCATTCAAACTAATTGCTCCTTAGAGTTAGGAGGCAGTTCAGAACTGCTCTATACTTTAGGATTTCAAAACAAATGTTTGTTATCCTGTATGTGTATTTAACTTATGTAAATTGTATATGGAAAAGTGAATTCAATTCCACCAATCTGATATAAACAACCTAGCTTATGGATTGATCATTACTCTGACACCCCAACCCCAAGAGAAAGAAAAGCCAGCCTGATTCTCAGAACATGGAAATAATGCCTTTATAACTCACAAACTAGAATTACATACACCATTTTCCAAGTGTCCAGATGAAAGTTATTTAAAAAACAAACACAACTGAATTTAGTCAAGATAAATTTTTATATCAATCCCATTATCAATAAGGGATTGAACCACAGCTCTGATCTTCCCTTCAAACTTGTCCCTATCCCTCGGAGTATATGAAGCAGTGTAGACATCAGCTTCTCTTGCCCTGTCAGCCAATATCCGACCAATGGCCAAGCATGCAGGTATATCTGATCGGGACCTGAGTACAGCTTTAATGTCTTTAGAGTTCGTACCAGCAACTGCAACCTGCTTACTTGTCACCCTGGGGGTGAGTGAGGCTGACACAAAGCGCTTTGAGATGAAGACATCAAGTGTAAACGGCTCCATGTAGGCTACAGTGCGTTGTTTGAATGATACATGCTTGGTTGGATTTTTCGACTTCTTCTCCTTCTGGTAAGTGTATGGGCGGCTATTATCATCATCCAGGAAATCCTCTACCCCAAAAAAGCTTCTTGGTGCACAATGAACCTATAAAAGTGCAATATTAGAAAAACAATTTTTGGAAAAAATTTCAATTGATGCCAATATGAGCAACTTAGCAAATGTTACGTTTTCCAAAACCAGCATTCATTATTTTAATAGACTGAGAGAAACCTTCTATAATTTTAACAAATGGAATTTGACATCTTATTCGTGTAGGAGTTGGGAAGCATGTAATGTAACCCTACAAGTCATAAGTGGATGTAAAAGTGTGTATCTGACTACCATCAACCCACCCTTCTTTTTATTTTTTTGATAAGTAAGAAAAAATTATTAAAGAAAACCACCTCTAGGTACACGATGAGTGTACCCCAGAGGGGAGAGTCAAATGAAAGTACATGAATCTATGAAATTCAAAAGATGAGAAAAGGAATGACCACCCTTCTTTAATTTAATAACTCTGATAATGCAATGTATGAAGATCTGATATGCTTTTGTTTTATTCTAGACTCCATATTTGCAGCTATTTACATAAATTTTCCTTTTAAGTATGCTTGGTGGTGGACTTTGAGGCCATGGCTTTATCCCTCAAGAAAAGAAGAAATACAATCAACCATCAGCAAGTTTGTAGGGGTGACCACAATCATAACCAAATAGGAATTCACTGTATATATCAGTTTGTAATACATGACAATGTTTAAGCTCAAAAAATTATATTAAATTCTAAGTACAGTTATGCAAAAGTTTGAAATATTGCAGTTCCTGAACTTCATTGGATACCAATTAACTCACGCCAACGCATTAAAGTGCTCCTGACACTTTAACCCTTTTTTTCTTATTCCACCTAGCCACAAGCAGTGTCAATCCACAACACAAATAAGAACAACTTTTTTACTACACTATAATCCAAATAAGTACACATTGGGTTAAGCTTTTTCAACTTTCAATCTATATTTTAAGTTCCTTTCAACTTATAGCTCTTTCAGATACCTGTCCGTTATGAACACCACTCGTTAGAACATACAAGCAAGGCCTAAATTTGTCTCCGCCATACGTATTAACCCCTCTGTTCCACACCTTGCCAAGCACATGCATCAACATGTTTTCAAACACCCAACACCCTTTTCTAACAAACACAAATTTATTTCAGTTGTAATGCAATCCACCTGAAAACAAAACAATAGAAAATTACAAACAAATAAACAAATTTTTTTTGCCAAGAGCTAGACACATAATCCACAAGTTAAACCCAATAAATTGTACATTACTGTTAGAACCCAAAACAAATAATATTCTTCGGATACATATCATTGGAAAGGGTATGAGGAAATGTAAGATAATTTGGCAAAAAATTTATACAATGAGAAATGCGAAAGATTGTGTCTCAAGTATTTTGTCAAACACCTAACGTGCATTATGGGAAAACTGCTACGAAGAGCTTCATTGCTTTAAAATTTTGGGAGTTATGGAAAAGGGCACGTTTGTAATCACAGAGACTTCTTACAAGTATGGAATTAAAGGTGGTATAGAGGGAAAGCACAAAGAGGAAACGGGATTGTATCTCTTACTTAAGTGTTTTGAAGACGAGGTATACGAGAGAGAATCTTCACGGTATCTAAGGTTCAAAGCGTAAATAAGGTCCCTATCAACTGAACGAGGTTGACACTTAACAGGATTGTGAGTTTGAGCTGCGACCCCAAAGATAAAAGACCCAAATACCCATAAGTTTTACTTTTCCACAGATAAATATATTTTGAAACTTATGATATAGATGTGATTTTAAAATTTAATCCAACACTTCTACAAGTTTCAAATAAAATTCTACTCTTTTAAAAAAGTCTCAATACAAACCATACACTCGTTACCAGCGAAATAATGTTTCATAATTAGGGCATGCCATCAACCCACCAACTCGATGAATTCGACCCAACTCAATCCAATGCCTCAGGTTGGTTTTTAGTGGGTTGATGGGTTAGTTTAGATTGTAAACTTTTTCTGAAACTTGGATTAGGTTGGGTTCGGGTTGGCAAAATTTTCAAACTATTTAAAAGATGTAGTATGTATTTTAAAATTTTCAGTTTGGTTTTTTTTGGATTTTGAGACCTTTTTATTTAAATTTATTAGTTTGATTTATTTTGGCATTTTGAGACTTATTTTGATAAGAATGAAATATTATGCTCAATTGTGTAAATTGTAATCATTTATTGAATGAGTTTATTTTAGTAGAATGAAAACCCAATTTTTTTTTTTATTAAGCCTAACAAAATGACGTCAACTTGAAGACTTGACCCAAATATTTTTCAACCTAACCTAACCTTCTCAGGTTGAAAAATCTTCAATCCAATCCAACTCATGAAAGCTCTAAAAACCAACCCAACCCATGCACACCACTAAATATAATAGGCATTTGTCTTGGATAACCATACAAAGTTGTTTTCTTTAAGCATTTTCCATTGGCGACGTCATTGCTAATGAGTTTATGGTTTGACTTGAAACATTTTTTAAAGTTAGGATTTAATTTAACACTTATACGAAATTGGGTTTAATTTGAAAGCATGTTTAAATTTTGGGGTTTAAAATGTACTGTCTTTTTTTCTTATTTTGTCTTATTATTATTTTTATTTTATCGTTAGAGAACTTTTTATTCTAAAATCAAATATTTAAATTTTAACCAACTTCCATGAAAATTAGGCTCCGAATTTATGCATTTTCTATATAAGAACTGGTTTACATGATTTAGATTTTATACGCACCAAATTATATAAGAATGTTGTTAGAGAAGAGCATAATAAAAAAATAAGATAAATTAATTTTGTACTTCCAAGTTTTGTCATCTCCCTTCATGGCCTTTTTAATCTTTATAGACTCCTTCTCCCACCTCTTTAAGTTTTTCTATAATGCAAAAGTACGGTTTTGGACGATTTACTCCCTTGTGATTTAGGACATTTTTTTTAAAGTATTGGTTATATAATGGTACTTTTTCTAACAGTAGCAATTAGTTAAGAGGAGGGAAGTGTAACTAAGCTTGAGAATTTGAGGGATAAATTAGAGGGTTTAGAAATAATAGGCATCAAAGTGTTTGTTTCACTAATTATGATTTATTTTAGAAAGAATAACCATATACTCAAGAAGATACAATCATAGAATTTCTGGCTCCCAATAAAATAAAAAATAATAAAAATAAAAAAATAAAAAAAGAGAGAGAGGGTCTCACAGTCCCAGATAGACAACCAAAACTTATGTATGGCTTTACTATATGTACTTTGCAGGATTCCAGGAAAGAATTTCCCACAAGTTCATGAACTTGGATTTCATTAGCAATATGTGTTTGGACTTTGGAGGATCAGAAACCTAAAAATACACTTAAATCTTTTTTCACAAATAGCACGAGAAAGATACATCAGACTAGATGGACTACATTAATGTAAGTAGGTCTCAGCGCCATAGCTGCTACATGAGTATGAGCATATAGCAAATAGACAGCGATCCAAGGATGCCTATCAATTGACAATGACGCAATGAGCCTGCATAAGGATTAGGGAACATTTCCAGGTGCTCAGCAATCCAATATGTCAATTGGAACAAAAAATTTTATCCAAATAACCCGGACCACCATTGCTCCACTCCAATTTTTTCCACCAACTCATATCTCCCTTGATCTCCTTCAAATCTTGACTGGATACTTCCTCAATAAATGGATTCTTAAGTTTTGGGCAATTATAAAAACTCAACCATTCTACCTTTGGTGCAATGTGTAAACCACCAGAGATGCTAACTAATCCAGGCATGAAATGCAGCGAAATCTTCTTCAAATTTGGGAGAAAATAAGAGGTTTTATGCTCAGCAGAAATTTCACAGCTTACTAAGCCTCTGATGGAGCGGCAGTCTTCAACTTTAAGCTCTTCTAAGTTGCACAGGTTGGCAAGCAACCCTTGTGTGAAAATAGTGGTCAACTGGGGACATGTGTTCAATGTCAAGGACTTAAGAAGATATAATGAATTCTTCTGTACTGACCCCTCCCAAATGCTCCTTAGACCCTTCATACGATACACATACAGGTATTCAAGTGATCCAAGAACAATTTTTTCTGTACCATGTGATTCAGCTGCTATTTCATTGCTATCATCATCTTCTTCATAAGCATCTGCTTCATCTATAATGACTTGAACCTCATTACATTCCCCCACGACACAGCATTTAAGTTGCCTCATATTTCCAATCCCTAAATCAGATAGCTTCTTAACAGTCGCATGCCTGTCCAAGAAAAGTGCTGTAACTTGTTGGAGTACCTTCTTAATATCTCCAGGGACACCCACACCGTTTATGTATTTCAAGCATCTCTCCCATCGTTCTAGCTCAAACTCAAACTTAACATCACGAGGGACTTGAGACGTAATGCGCTTGACATGATGGCCAACGGTAAATCTGAAATGTGAAAGTGATGTATATATCCCCTCCATTGGGCTATTCCACTGCAAGTGCCTCAAAAGTTCCACCCTTGGAAAATAGAATTTAAGGGTGTTCAACCTCATTAAGTTACTTACTTCAGTAAGAATAGCTTCCACACATGCATCCCACCGCTTGTCATCTGGATCCACATCAATATTCAACTCCTTTAACTGAGACATGGCAGAGATTACCCCACAAGGCACCACTACATTTGATTGCCAGGTTCTCCCACCATTACTCATATATTCATAAAACGAAACTTTCAAGCATGTCAGATTAGTTAAATTCTTAATCTCCTGAGGTAAATGCATAATCTCTGTCCCTTCAAGATCAAGAACCTCAAGCTGCTTGAGTTCTCCAACTTTTGGTGACAACATCATGAAACAATGACAATCATTTAGAAACAGTCTTTTGAGGTTAAACAATCTGATAATGGAATCGGGCAAGGACTTGATACCAGTCCTGGATAAGTTCAGGACTTGAAGAGCAGGCATGTGATCAAAAAATGAGGGAGGAATCATTCTCAATTTGTAGTTTCGTTGAAGGAACAGTGCTGACAACTTGGGGCACCTTGGATTCTCAGGTAAAACAGACAACTCATTGTTCATCAAGTAGATCTCTTTGGCGTTCTCCCAATCCTCATCCTTTGGTGGCTTAGTTAATCCTTTATCACCTTGCATGAGGATTCGAGCTTCTTCATGTTGATTTGCTTCGCTCCCACGTTGCCCAATAGCTGCAGGTTCCATCTCCATGTCTTCAATTTCAGATTGCGTTTCTTCACTTGAATCAATTGTCATATCAACTGCTTCAACGTCAAACACCACTCCTTGAGACGCTAATGTTATTTGTTCTTCACTTCCTTCTTCTGCAATAGGTCTCTCAAGTAGTCCAGTCAGATCCCTATCTCTCACAGATTCTGCAATAAAGAGAGAGAAAGAAAAGATTCAAAATGATGTATGTTGAATAAGTAAAGGTGAAGTTCACCAAGTATTCTGAAATTGAAGTTCTCCCTCCATAAAATTATGATTAGATATGATAATAGAAGTCAAAGAAATTTTCCTATAAGAAAAATACCAATCACCAAAGCACACATAAAACTATGGAAGAAGATCCTCTCCATTTTAAATGGATCTATTTCATGGTTTACAGATCTAATAATTTACAGACTATCACGTCATTTAAAAGTCCATTTTAAATAAATTCATTTCATAATTCAAATAAATGACATGATACTCTATAAATAAAATAGACGAAATGGAAAGGATCCCGTTCCATATCCAATCAACACAATCAGAGTTACCATGGGACATAATTTTTGCTGGAATTTCTTTTGGGCGTGGTAGGTCATTAGAGCTTCCTTTTCCACTAGGTCTAGCCCCATCATAATAATCACGGCTTTGCTTGACTTTGTTACCTTCCGCTACCACCGTCAAATTGTCAGAATTATGATGGAGAACATCCAAGCCCTCATAAGGAGTGATGTTATTGCTAGACTGAGCTGTAGTTCGGATGAGATCTTCTATGTCTTTCTTGTATACCATGCGAAGTCCGCATTTCTTCACCTCAAAACCGTGGGCAGGACCAATTCTAATGCCAATCTGACAGAATCCATTCGCATCACATTCCCACACTGATTTTATCCATTCATCATTGAAAATTTCAGGAGTCACATAGATTAGCCAAAGGTGATCCGATAAAATCTTATGATTTTCAATATAGCATCGTCGTCCAAGATTTTTCTTATTTCCATTGACTATCAAAGACCAAGAAAGTAAACCATCATTCCGATTTGAACAAAACACAGCGCAAAGAGCAATTCCAATCCAGTCATTACGCAAATGAGAAGGTTCTTTTAAATACACTTCAGCCCCTATACTTTGATGGCTAAACCACTTCGGAATTTCACTTCCAGGAATAACAATGTTCATATTAAATACATCTTGAGGAGAGAGGAGCCCCTGAAACATACAAAAGCATGATGTTTAGAACTTAAAGAGAGAGAGAGAGAGAGAGAGAGAGAGAGAGAGAGAGAGAGAGAGAGAGACCTGAAGGTACTTTTTTATCATTGCAATATACATGTCAGTGAAGCCTTGATTGGGAGTCAATTTGAAGCAATCATCAAAATGGAGAAATTCTGTTACTTTTAATTGATCTGGTAACATTTGCAATGAGCTACAACTCCTTGCCCCCATGTCCCAAATATTTAATGGAAGCTTTGGCAATGTTTGAAGACTCGTGCAATTATCCAACCACATTGATTTCAAATTAGATAGTCGACTGATGCTTTCAGGAAGGCAAACAAAATCATTTCCAATTAGATCTAAGATTTCCAAAGAGAGTAAATTATCAATATCATTGGGGATTGCCTTGAGATTGCAATCCCTTAGATCCAATCTGGTCAAAGAACATAAACCCGATTGAGAAAACGATGGAAAATCCATGGGTTCTGAACTAATCCATGTTAAATCAGAAGGGAGGGTCTCACACCTTGATTTATCAGACAATGATGACCCCTTACATCCACGAAAAGCTAGCACTTTAAGATTTTTTAACAAACCAATGGAAGAAGGCACATGCCTTATAGCAGTTCCACTCATATCAAGCTCCGCTACACTTTCCGCATTCCCCAAGTTCTCTGGCAGTCTCATAAGATTTGAGCATCCGACAATATCCACATCTTTAAGCAACTTCAAATTAAAAATGGTGTAGGGTAGACACACAAGATGTTTGCAATCTCCTAAATTCAATGAAATAAGGCCAGTCAAATGCTTAATTGATGTGGGTAGTTTTTTAATAGCAGTACCATCCAAGTAAAGCTTCAATACACGTTCCATGTTTTTCCCGAATTCTGGGATTCTTTTCACTTTTGAGCAGCCAGAAAGATTAAGAATCTCAAGAGACTCCATTTCGAACTTGCTTGGAAGAGTTCTGAAGGTTTTTGCAGCCTTTTAGATTAAGGAGAGTAAGCTTTTTCAGAACTCCGATTGATGGGTGCACCTCACGTAAATTTGTACAATCTTCAAGAACCAATTTCTCAAGAATTGGAACTTTGGTGAAATCAGGGGTTTCAATCAGTTCGAGGGAGCCGGCCAAGTGGATGAATTTCAACCTCTCAAAAGACTGTTAGAAGCCCACCAAAGGAAGTAAAACAATTAGCTAACCTTACAATTTAATGAAACTTAAAAATAAAGTTGTATAAGAATATGTAATCACAATCTTACTTTTGTTCCTTTCCAAAGTTGTTTAATGTTGCTGTGGCGCATGCAAAGTTCAACAAGATTATTTGATTGGAAACTTGATGGCAACGATTTTAATTGGCATCCACTCCAATCAAGAAATCTTAAGCTATTAGGAAGATGTTTGGGATCATGCATTAGGTGAACGTTATCAATTTTGAGAAATTTTAGATATTGCATCTTTGGTTCAAACAACTCTAGGACCATGCCTTCAACTGCCTTTGTTCCCTAATAATTAGAAGGAAAAGAAAAGGATTAGAGAACTATTATAATTCTAAACTCAGTTGTTCTTAAAAAAATAAATAAAAAGCTTTGTTGAATAATATAATAAGAAGGTATATGCTTAGGTTCTTTATATAATCACTTACACTATTTTTTGCGAGCATATTGTCAATGTCTTTATTCAACCACAGTCTACTAAGCTTCTCAGGATCTTTAGGGCACTCTTGAAGAACTATGTTCCGACCCATATCTTGTAGTAAATCATGCATCCACAAGTGATTGTAATGCAATTTTATGAGAGATTTATCAATTAGAACACTTAATCCAATCCTAGGGTAGAGCTCAAGATAATCTAGTATTTCTATGACATTCTCTCGATCCATGTGATTTAAAAAACATGCAATGATTAGGAATATTTCCTTCTCTGTAACTTGTAGTGCATCGAAACTTATTTGAAGCACATTGTGAATTCCTCTTTTTGGAATTTGATTGAGCCTATCTAATTCACTTTTCCATTCGTCAATGCTTCTACCGAACAATAAAGAACCCAAAACCTCAATGGCTAAAGGAAGGCCATTAGAATAATGTACAAAAGCTTTGGATAGCTTTACATAACCTTCGGCAGGATGGAAATTTCCAAACGCTTTCAACCTAAAAAGTTCAAGAGCTTCATCATCATTCAATGCTTCAACCTTATACATATATATTTCATTTACTTTATGAGTCAACAGCAAATGCGCATCTCTTGTTGTTACGATAACTCTACTACCTAAACCAAACAAACCATGCTCCCCAGCTAACGTCTTCAATTGTTCTAATTCATTTACATCATCAAGAACGAGAAGAATCTTTTTGTGACGTAACCTATTCTTGATCATGAGAATTCCATTATCAACATCATGTATATTCACATCTCTTTCCATCAAAAGTTCATTCAAAAGTTTTTTTTGTAACTGAACTAAACCATCTATTTTAGAAACTTCCCTAACATTAGCAATAAAACTACAAGCTTCAAACTGATTGGAAAACATTTCATAAACAACTCTAGCAAGAGTTGTTTTACCCATTCCTCCCATCCCCCAAATTCCAATAATGCGCATATCGTTTAACCCTATAGCTAAATGTGACTTCAATTTCTCCACTCGGGAATTTATTCCTGGTAGTCCCGTGAGTTTTGAGAACGTATAACTCAATTTATGCAATATCACTTCCACAATCTGTTGTATAACTTCTGCCTTTTGCCTGCAAAGAAGAGATAACAATAAGCAGTGAATCTGAACCTACCATGACAGGACCCAAAATATAACTTTAGTAGATATATGACGTTCAGTTTATTTGGTTAAAACTGAAATTCAGACGAATAAATGTAACTGAATGCTTCAAGCGAAAATTGAAAGAACTCCCAATATAAGTATTGTGTTACTATAGTTCATTTTAACAATACAATTATGGACCGTTCCTTGACTCCTTTCTTATTTCTCAAGATCCTGGCCTTTCAAATCAGAGTATTTAACGGGGGTTGGTAAGAAAAAACAACCTATGAAAGAGATGGAAAACCAGTAGCTACAAAATATTCAGAAATAAGGAAATCCAATGTCATAATCCAATCCCATTGCCTTAAGTAATAAGTCTACTTAATTAGGAATCTACTTTACTAGAGTTCCATTAATTATATATATATATATATATTTTTTTTTATAAAGTTCCATTCATTAACAATAGATGTCTTATTATAATGTAATATTTAAATATTTTGAAATATACCCATAAGTTTTTTCTTTTGTTGTAAGAACTACGTATAGATATTTTGTAAATGAAGGATTTACTTTTATAACAATGTGTTCTCTTAAATCAAAGATCATTTTGAGTTCGTATTGTGTTCTATTGAGGAAAATATTTTCCATGAGGTTCTAGAAGTTGTGATTGTGTCAAGTGGATGTCCTATTATTATTATTTTTCTTTCTTCCCATTATGCCACATGGACAATATAAGTAGACTCAAATTATTAACATAGTTTGTTCTAATCTATAATTTAAATAGGCTGGCGCT
>OU015763.1:549906-608419 GCA_907173295.1 Fagus sylvatica | reverse complement strand
ACAGTGGATTTCTTCTCACTCGTTTGAGTGGAAGTTTTCCATTGCTTTAATTTTAATGAAGCTAGTTATTCATTAAAAAAAAAATCTAGAGGATTTCTCAGTAAGTACCAAGTACTATTGTGCACTCAAAATCGAATTTTGGCAGGAAGTTATTTTCTACTAAACAAACAGAGTTTCGTATCACTAACAAATGTGATAGGTTGTTTACTTGTTAGATAATACAGGTCATAGATATGGCTTCAATCCGCTTTCTATGCTAACAAGATGTGTACCCAAATTAGAGTTACTTGAAGATGTTACATGATACATAATGTGGCATGTTTAGGTCATGTCTAAATCTCACATTACTTACCAAATAAGGGGAAAAAAATAACTCAAATCAAAGAGAAAACTAACATCAAATCTTGGAAATTAAGAAACTGGGGCAGAAGTTTGTCCTAAAATTAATTGCATGAGGACAAATTCAATTCCATTATTGCTGGAACACGTGTTTATGGAATGGTCTCCTATGATATGCATGGAATGCTCATACAAGACCATGTTCTCATGTGAACAAGATTTAATGATCTCAATAATGTTCCCAAAGAGAGAGAGAAGTTGATGGAATATATATAGAGACTACCTGTGAGGCAAGAGCTTCCTCCTCTGGTAACCGTGAGTTATATAGTAACTGAAAAATTGCCATTTTGCTGTGTCTATTAACTACCTCAAGGCCCATCTGTTTCGGAAATACTAGGGCCACCATAACTGTATATCTTAAACTACTAAAAACCCTTCTTTCAAGATCATAGTACGAAGCTACCCCTATAATTTCCAACACAATAACACATTAAACAAACAGAATTGCCACATGGCAGTTACCCATTAGACCCTCATTCTTGGCCCTTTGTCCAAATCAGGTTCCAAAAGCCTAGGACTAGGAATCTAGGATCACCAACCGTTTTTTTTTCTTCCCCTAACTACCTCAATATAAACTCAATCTCCACTTCCAAAAATATTCTTATCTTTTCCAACAAAAACATTTGTGAACAAACAAAACAAGAACATAGACTCCTGCTGATTTAAGGAGGAGGATCTTTCTTTGCCTTGAGGGCGGTTTTCCGATTAATGGGAAACCGCTCTAAATGTTTTATTTTGCATTTTTTATGTTCAAAATTAGAGCAAGAGACAAAGTAAGATTTCTACTCTTTTTGAATTGTGTATGATGAAGTCATAGAACTTGTATTTTGCTATTTGATTTATCGTAGTGAAAAGCCTAACTTTTCCAAAAGCTTTTTTTTTTTTTTTTGGTTTTTGTTAAAATTGTCCTTGTTCTCACAGAATTTCATTCTGGGAATTGTTAAAAAAGTTTGGTCAACCAGTTTTCTTTCTGCTTGTGGTTGTTTTGAATCCTCTGTAGATATTTCTTTACATTTCTTTGTATTTAATTTTTTTAAGTGGGAAACTTTTTCAACTCTGCATGCATTTTGAAGGACTAAGAGTTTCATATTTTGAGTTGGGTTTTGGCACCCAATTCAGGACTTACACAACAGTTTTCCACACCAAATTTTTTCCATAAGCGGAAATACCAGAAAAAATGGCCAGAGATTGCCGTGCAATGTGCCACTCTTCAGCCTGATGAATGGGTGAAGGGCAAGTTGGTTGGATCAGGATCTTTTGGCACTGTCCACTTGGCCATGAACAAAGCCACCGGAGGACTATTTGTTGTGAAGTCTGCTCGGTCTGGGGCTGGACTTCAGGCCCTGGAAAACGAAGCTAAAATTCTCGAGAGTTTGAATTCCCGGTATGTTGTCCGGTGTATAGGGAGGGACATGTTGATCGGATCAAATGGTGAACACAAACTCAATGTCTTCATGGAGTACATGGCAGGAGGTAGTTTGTCGGATGTGGCTGAAAATTTTGGAGGGGTGCTAGAAGAGGAGGTGATTCGATTGTATACGAGAGAGATTCTTCATGGTCTTAAGTATCTTCATGAGAATGGGATTGTGCATTGTGATATTAAGTGCAAGAATGTGCTTTTATGCTTGTCAGGGAACATCAAAGTGGCTGATTTTGGTTGTGCAAAGAGGATTAAGGAAATTAAATCTAATGGGGGTGTAGCAGGTTCATGGAAATCTCTTAGTGGGACTCCATTGTGGATGGCTCCTGAAGTTTTGAGAAATGAAGGGCTTGACTTTGCTTCTGATATTTGGTCATTGGGATGCACAGTTATTGAAATGGCAACTGGCAGGCCTCCTTGGAGTGATGAGGTTTCAAATCCAATAGCTGCAGTGATGAAGATTGCATGTGGCAATGAGAGACCTCAGTTCCCAACTCAGCTCTCAAAGGAGGGTGTAGATTTTTTAGCCAAGTGCTTGGAGAGAGATCCCAAAAAAAGGTGGACATCTGAGGAATTACTTAACCATCCCTTTGTTGTTTCTGGGAATTCAATGAGGATGCATACAAGAAAGGAACATACATGCTCACCATCAAGTATTTTGGACATTGGAATTTATGATTCAGATGATTCCAATGATTTGGATGACTCAGGGAGTACTAATTTAGATGAGTTCCCCAGCAAAAACCCATTTTCAAGGTGTTCTGATGAAAGAAACAGAACAGAAATAGAAGAGCAGGTAGAGAGTGACTTGCAGGCTTCATCAGAGATTTGGGTTACTGTAAGGTCTGGTGGAAGCTTTTAAAATATATACCACATTTGTGACATATGTAGAATTAGACACACGGAAAATCTAGACAGAAGGATTTGAATGTACAGCTTACTAGTAGAAAGAGATAGGTCGTCAATTTTGTTTGTGTTTTTTTTCTAGAATACATAAATTTTTTTGTTTGGGTTCATATCAAATAGTAATATTTAAGCAAGAAAATGACAACAGGTTGCTGATTAAAAGAAAGCATCTTTTAAGTCAAATGATTCAAATGCCAATGACATTGCACTTATTTGCAAGATTTATTCTATTTTGGAAAAAATTTGAACCCCCACCTCCCAAACCTCTTTTCTAGTTTAGTGCAACTTACCCTTTGATCCTCATGGTTTCAAAACTTTGGTTCTTATCAAATGAACGAGGTTGACAGATTTTTGACGCCAAAGTGAAAATACCAAGATGCCCATGAGTTCCCCCCCCCCCCCCCCCCCCCCCCCCCCCCCTCCTCATTTTCATCTTCTTTATTAATTTTTTTTTTTAAGTTTTAATCAACTTCCATGACAATTAGGCTCGGCCTTTATGCATTTGTGTAAAGAAAATACATTGGTTTAGATGATTCAGACACTGTGCTTCAAGTTTTGTCATCTCTTTCATGACCTTTCTAATCTGTTTAACTCTGAGTTTTTAGCAACTTCATTTCTCCAACCTCCTACTTTCTTTTAGATTGCAAACCGCGGTTTTGGGTGGCTCGGTAATTTTAATAGCAACAGAGCTTATTTTAAGAGCAGTATGGGACATTTTCATAAATTATTGGTTAGAAATGGAAAATAAACTTTGGCTATATAGTTGGCTAACAATAGTTAAGAGGAGGTAAGTGTAGGTAACTATCAAAATTTGAGGGAGAAACGAGGGAGTTCTGAAACTGAAAGGATTAAAGTGTTGGTGGCTCTAATTTTCAAGGAGGTTCTTTTAATTTTTTTGGTTAAAAATCATGATCTAAACTCAGTGTATCCGCATGGTGATTTTTTTTCTTGCTTTCTTTTGTTAATTTATTGTATTGTACTAAGGTCAAGAGGTAAGACACCTGTGGTAAAGCTTACTCATGTTAGGTCATTACTTCTTGAGTATATGCACTAGATGTGGCTATGAAACCCAGATAGAATTCTGCTGAGTGAGAATTGGGTCTCACAAATAAACAACCTAGCTTATGGATTGATCATTACTCTGACACCCTAACCCCAAGAGAAAGAAAAGCCAGCCTGATTCTCAGAATATGGAAATAATGCCTTATAACTCACAAACTAGAATTACATACACCATTTTCCAATGTCCAGATGAAAGTTATTTAAAAAACAAACACAACTGAATTTAGTCAAGATAAATTTTTATATCAATCCCATTATCAATAAGGGATTGAACCACAGCTCTGATCTTCCCTTCAAACTTGTCCCTATCCCTCGGAGTATATGAAGCAGTGTAGACATCAGCTTCTCTTGCCCTGTCAGCCAATATCCGACCAATGGCCAAACATGCAGGTATATCGGATCGGGACCTGAGTACAGCTTTAATGTCTTTAGAGTTCGTACCAGCAACTGCAACCTGCTTACTTGTCACCCTGTGGGTGACTGAGGCTGACACAAAGCGCTTTGAGATGAACACATCAAGTGTAAACGGCTCCATGTAGGCTACAGTGCGTTGTTTGAATGATACATGCTTGGTTGGATTTTTCGACTTCTTCTCCTTCTGGTAAGTGTATGGGCGGCTATTATCATCATCCAGGAAATCCTCTACCCCAAAAAAGCTTCTTGGTGCACAATGAACCTGTAAAAGTGCAATATTAGAAAAACAATTTTTGGAAAAAATTTCAATTGATGCCAATATGAGCAACTTAGCAAATGTTACGTTTTCCAAAACCAGCATTCATTATTTTAATAGACTGAGAGAAACCTTCTATAATTTTAACAAATGGAATTTGACATCTTATTCGTGTAGGAGTTGGGAAGCATGTAATGTAACCCTACAAGTCATAAGTGGATGTAAAAGTGTGTATCTGACTACCATCAACCCACCCTTCTTTTTATTTTTTTGATAAGTAAGAAAAAATTATTAAAGAAAACCACCTCTAGGTACACGATGAGTGTACCCCAGAGGGGAGAGTCAAATGAAAGTACATGAATCTATGAAATTCAAAAGATGAGAAAAGGAATGACCACCCTTCTTTAATTTAATAACTCTGATAATGCAATGTATGAAGATCTGATATGCTTTTGTTTTATTCTAGACTCCATATTTGCAGCTATTTACATAAATTTTCCTTTTAAGTATGCTTGGTGGTGGACTTTGAGGCCATGGCTTTATCCCTCAAGAAAAGAAGAAATACAATCAACCATCAGCAAGTTTGTAGGGGTGACCACAATCATAACCAAATAGGAATTCACTGTATATATCAGTTTGTAATACATGACAATGTTTAAGCTCAAAAAATTATATTAAATTCTAAGTACAGTTATGCAAAAGTTTGAAATATTGCAGTTCCTGAACTTCATTGGATACCAATTAACTCACGCCAACGCATTAAAGTGCTCCTGACACTTTAACCCTTTTTTTCTTATTCCACCTAGCCACAAGCAGTGCCAATCCACAACACAAATAAGAACAACTTTTTTACTACACTATAATCCAAATAAGTACACATTGGATTAAGCTTTTTCAACTTTCAATCTATATTTTAAGTTCCTTTCAACTTATAGCTCTTTCAGATACCTGTCCGTTATGAACACCGCTCGTTAGAACATACAAGTAAGGCCTAAATTTGTCTCCGCCATACGTATTAACCCCTCTGTTCCACACCTTGCCAAGCACATGCATCAACATGTTTTCAAACACCCAACACCCTTTTCTAACAAACACAAATTTATTTCAGTTGCAATGCAATCCACCTGAAAATAAAACAATAGAAAATTACAAAAAATAAAAAATTTGCCAAGAGCTAGACACATAATCCACAATTAAACCCAATAAATTGTACATTACTGTTAGAACCCAAAACAAATAATATTCTTCGGATACATATCATTGGAAAGGGTATGAGGAAATGTAAGATAATTTGGCAAAAAATTTATACAATGAGAAATGCGAAAGATTGTGTCTCAAGTATTTTGTCAAACACCTAACGTGCATTATGGGAAAACTGCTACGAAGAGCTTCATTGCTTTAAAATTTTGGGAGTTATGGAAAAGGGCACGTTTGTAATCACAGAGACTTCTTACAAGTATGGAATTAAAGGTGGTATAGAGGGAAAGCACAAAGAGGAAACGGGATTGTATCTCTTACTTAAGTGTTTTGAAGACGAGGTATACGAGAGAGAATCTTCACGGTATCTAAGGTTCAAAGCGTAAATAAGGTCCCTATCAACTGAACGAGGTTGACACTTAACAGGATTGTGAGTTTGAGCTGCGACCCCAAAGATAAAAGACCCAAATACCCATAAGTTTTACTTTTCCACAGATAAATATATTTTGAAACTTATGATATAGATGTGATTTTAAAATTTAATCCAACACTTCTACAAGTTTCAAATAAAATTCTACTCTTTTAAAAAAGTCTCAATACAAACCATACACTCGTTACCAGCGAAATAATGTTTCATAATTAGGGCATGCCATCAACCCACCAACTCGATGAATTCGACCCAACTCAATCCAATGCCTCAGGTTGGTTTTTAGTGGGTTGATGGGTTAGTTTAGATTGTAAACTTTTTCTGAAACTTGGATTAGGTTGGGTTCGGGTTGGCAAAATTTTCAAACTATTTAAAAGATGTAGTATGTATTTTAAAATTTTCAGTTTGGTTTTTTTTGGATTTTGAGACCTTTTTATTTAAATTTATTAGTTTGATTTATTTTGGCATTTTGAGACTTATTTTGATAAGAATGAAATATTATGCTCAATTGTGTAAATTGTAATCATTTATTGAATGAGTTTATTTTAGTAGAATGAAAACCCAATTTTTTTTTTTATTAAGCCTAACAAAATGACGTCAACTTGAAGACTTGACCCAAATATTTTTCAACCTAACCTAACCTTCTCAGGTTGAAAAATCTTCAATCCAATCCAACTCATGAAAGCTCTAAAAACCAACCCAACCCATGCACACCACTAAATATAATAGGCATTTGTCTTGGATAACCATACAAAGTTGTTTTCTTTAAGCATTTTCCATTGGCGACGTCATTGCTAATGAGTTTATGGTTTGACTTGAAACATTTTTTAAAGTTAGGATTTAATTTAACACTTATACGAAATTGGGTTTAATTTGAAAGCATGTTTAAATTTTGGGGTTTAAAATGTACTGTCTTTTTTTCTTATTTTGTCTTATTATTATTTTTATTTTATCGTTAGAGAACTTTTTATTCTAAAATCAAATATTTAAATTTTAACCAACTTCCATGAAAATTAGGCTCCGAATTTATGCATTTTCTATATAAGAACTGGTTTACATGATTTAGATTTTATACGCACCAAATTATATAAGAATGTTGTTAGAGAAGAGCATAATAAAAAAATAAGATAAATTAATTTTGTACTTCCAAGTTTTGTCATCTCCCTTCATGGCCTTTTTAATCTTTATAGACTCCTTCTCCCACCTCTTTAAGTTTTTCTATAATGCAAAAGTACGGTTTTGGACGATTTACTCCCTTGTGATTTAGGACATTTTTTTTAAAGTATTGGTTATATAATGGTACTTTTTCTAACAGTAGCAATTAGTTAAGAGGAGGGAAGTGTAACTAAGCTTGAGAATTTGAGGGATAAATTAGAGGGTTTAGAAATAATAGGCATCAAAGTGTTTGTTTCACTAATTATGATTTATTTTAGAAAGAATAACCATATACTCAAGAAGATACAATCATAGAATTTCTGGCTCCCAATAAAATAAAAAATAATAAAAATAAAAAAATAAAAAAAGAGAGAGAGGGTCTCACAGTCCCAGATAGACAACCAAAACTTATGTATGGCTTTACTATATGTACTTTGCAGGATTCCAGGAAAGAATTTCCCACAAGTTCATGAACTTGGATTTCATTAGCAATATGTGTTTGGACTTTGGAGGATCAGAAACCTAAAAATACACTTAAATCTTTTTTCACAAATAGCACGAGAAAGATACATCAGACTAGATGGACTACATTAATGTAAGTAGGTCTCAGCGCCATAGCTGCTACATGAGTATGAGCATATAGCAAATAGACAGCGATCCAAGGATGCCTATCAATTGACAATGACGCAATGAGCCTGCATAAGGATTAGGGAACATTTCCAGGTGCTCAGCAATCCAATATGTCAATTGGAACAAAAAATTTTATCCAAATAACCCGGACCACCATTGCTCCACTCCAATTTTTTCCACCAACTCATATCTCCCTTGATCTCCTTCAAATCTTGACTGGATACTTCCTCAATAAATGGATTCTTAAGTTTTGGGCAATTATAAAAACTCAACCATTCTACCTTTGGTGCAATGTGTAAACCACCAGAGATGCTAACTAATCCAGGCATGAAATGCAGCGAAATCTTCTTCAAATTTGGGAGAAAATAAGAGGTTTTATGCTCAGCAGAAATTTCACAGCTTACTAAGCCTCTGATGGAGCGGCAGTCTTCAACTTTAAGCTCTTCTAAGTTGCACAGGTTGGCAAGCAACCCTTGTGTGAAAATAGTGGTCAACTGGGGACATGTGTTCAATGTCAAGGACTTAAGAAGATATAATGAATTCTTCTGTACTGACCCCTCCCAAATGCTCCTTAGACCCTTCATACGATACACATACAGGTATTCAAGTGATCCAAGAACAATTTTTTCTGTACCATGTGATTCAGCTGCTATTTCATTGCTATCATCATCTTCTTCATAAGCATCTGCTTCATCTATAATGACTTGAACCTCATTACATTCCCCCACGACACAGCATTTAAGTTGCCTCATATTTCCAATCCCTAAATCAGATAGCTTCTTAACAGTCGCATGCCTGTCCAAGAAAAGTGCTGTAACTTGTTGGAGTACCTTCTTAATATCTCCAGGGACACCCACACCGTTTATGTATTTCAAGCATCTCTCCCATCGTTCTAGCTCAAACTCAAACTTAACATCACGAGGGACTTGAGACGTAATGCGCTTGACATGATGGCCAACGGTAAATCTGAAATGTGAAAGTGATGTATATATCCCCTCCATTGGGCTATTCCACTGCAAGTGCCTCAAAAGTTCCACCCTTGGAAAATAGAATTTAAGGGTGTTCAACCTCATTAAGTTACTTACTTCAGTAAGAATAGCTTCCACACATGCATCCCACCGCTTGTCATCTGGATCCACATCAATATTCAACTCCTTTAACTGAGACATGGCAGAGATTACCCCACAAGGCACCACTACATTTGATTGCCAGGTTCTCCCACCATTACTCATATATTCATAAAACGAAACTTTCAAGCATGTCAGATTAGTTAAATTCTTAATCTCCTGAGGTAAATGCATAATCTCTGTCCCTTCAAGATCAAGAACCTCAAGCTGCTTGAGTTCTCCAACTTTTGGTGACAACATCATGAAACAATGACAATCATTTAGAAACAGTCTTTTGAGGTTAAACAATCTGATAATGGAATCGGGCAAGGACTTGATACCAGTCCTGGATAAGTTCAGGACTTGAAGAGCAGGCATGTGATCAAAAAATGAGGGAGGAATCATTCTCAATTTGTAGTTTCGTTGAAGGAACAGTGCTGACAACTTGGGGCACCTTGGATTCTCAGGTAAAACAGACAACTCATTGTTCATCAAGTAGATCTCTTTGGCGTTCTCCCAATCCTCATCCTTTGGTGGCTTAGTTAATCCTTTATCACCTTGCATGAGGATTCGAGCTTCTTCATGTTGATTTGCTTCGCTCCCACGTTGCCCAATAGCTGCAGGTTCCATCTCCATGTCTTCAATTTCAGATTGCGTTTCTTCACTTGAATCAATTGTCATATCAACTGCTTCAACGTCAAACACCACTCCTTGAGACGCTAATGTTATTTGTTCTTCACTTCCTTCTTCTGCAATAGGTCTCTCAAGTAGTCCAGTCAGATCCCTATCTCTCACAGATTCTGCAATAAAGAGAGAGAAAGAAAAGATTCAAAATGATGTATGTTGAATAAGTAAAGGTGAAGTTCACCAAGTATTCTGAAATTGAAGTTCTCCCTCCATAAAATTATGATTAGATATGATAATAGAAGTCAAAGAAATTTTCCTATAAGAAAAATACCAATCACCAAAGCACACATAAAACTATGGAAGAAGATCCTCTCCATTTTAAATGGATCTATTTCATGGTTTACAGATCTAATAATTTACAGACTATCACGTCATTTAAAAGTCCATTTTAAATAAATTCATTTCATAATTCAAATAAATGACGTGATACTCTGTAAATAAAATAGACGAAATGGAAAGGATCCCGTTCCATATCCAATCAACACAATCAGAGTTACCATGGGACATAATTTTTGCTGGAATTTCTTTTGGGCGTGGTAGGTCATTAGAGCTTCCTTTTCCACTAGGTCTAGCCCCATCATAATAATCACGGCTTTGCTTGACTTTGTTACCTTCCGCTACCACCGTCAAATTGTCAGAATTATGATGGAGAACATCCAAGCCCTCATAAGGAGTGATGTTATTGCTACACTGAGCTGTAGTTCGGATGAGATCTTCTATGTCTTTCTTGTATACCATGCGAAGTCCGCATTTCTTCACCTCAAAACCGTGGGCAGGACCAATTCTAATGCCAATCTGACAGAATCCATTCACATCACATTCCCACACTGATTTTATCCATTCATCATTGAAAATTTCAGGAGTCACATAGATTAGCCAAAGGTGATCCGATAAAATCTTATGATTTTCAATATAGCATCGTCGTCCAAGATTTTTCTTATTTCCATTGACTATCAAAGACCAAGAAAGTAAACCATCATTCCGATTTGAACAAAACACAGCGCAAAGAGCAATTCCAATCCAGTCATTACGCAAATGAGAAGGTTCTTTTAAATACACTTCAGCCCCTATACTTTGATGGCTAAACCACTTCGGAATTTCACTTCCAGGAATAACAATGTTCATATTAAATACATCTTGAGGAGAGAGGAGCCCCTGAAACATACAAAAGCATGATGTTTAGAACTTAAAAGAGAGAGAGAGAGAGAGAGAGAGAGAGAGAGAGAGAGAGAGAGAGAGACCTGAAGGTACTTTTTTATCATTGCAATATACATGTCAGTGAAGCCTTGATTGGGAGTCAATTTGAAGCAATCATCAAAATGGAGAAATTCTGTTACTTTTAATTGATCTGGTAACATTTGCAATGAGCTACAACTCCTTGCCCCCATGTCCCAAATATTTAATGGAAGCTTTGGCAATGTTTGAAGACTCGTGCAATTATCCAACCACATTGATTTCAAATTAGATAGTCGACTGATGCTTTCAGGAAGGCAAACAAAATCATTTCCAATTAGATCTAAGATTTCCAAAGAGAGTAAATTATCAATATCATTGGGGATTGCCTTGAGATTGCAATCCCTTAGATCCAATCTGGTCAAAGAACATAAACCCGATTGAGAAAACGATGGAAAATCCATGGGTTCTGAACTAATCCATGTTAAATCAGAAGGGAGGGTCTCACACCTTGATTTATCAGACAATGATGACCCCTTACATCCACGAAAAGCTAGCACTTTAAGATTTTTTAACAAACCAATGGAAGAAGGCACATGCCTTATAGCAGTTCCACTCATATCAAGCTCCGCTACACTTTCCGCATTCCCCAAGTTCTCTGGCAGTCTCATAAGATTTGAGCATCCGACAATATCCACATCTTTAAGCAACTTCAAATTAAAAATGGTGTAGGGTAGACACACAAGATGTTTGCAATCTCCTAAATTCAATGAAATAAGGCCAGTCAAATGCTTAATTGATGTGGGTAGTTTTTTAATAGCAGTACCATCCAAGTAAAGCTTCAATACACGTTCCATGTTTTTCCCGAATTCTGGGATTCTTTTCACTTTTGAGCAGCCAGAAAGATTAAGAATCTCAAGAGACTCCATTTCGAACTTGCTTGGAAGAGTTCTGAGGTTTTTGCAGCCTTTTAGATTAAGGAGAGTAAGCTTTTTCAGAACTCCGATTGATGGGTGCACCTCACGTAAATTTGTACAATCTTCAAGAACCAATTTCTCAAGAATTGGAACTTTGGTGAAATCAGGGGTTTCAATCAGTTCGAGGGAGCCGGCCAAGTGGATGAATTTCAACCTCTCAAAAGACTGTTAGAAGCCCACCAAAGGAAGTAAAACAATTAGCTAACCTTACAATTTAATGAAACTTAAAAATAAAGTTGTATAAGAATATGTAATCACAATCTTACTTTTGTTCCTTTCCAAAGTTGTTTAATGTTGCTGTGGCGCATGCAAAGTTCAACAAGATTATTTGATTGGAAACTTGATGGCAACGATTTTAATTGGCATCCACTCCAATCAAGAAATCTTAAGCTATTAGGAAGATGTTTGGGATCATGCATTAGGTGAACGTTATCAATTTTGAGAAATTTTAGATATTGCATCTTTGGTTCAAACAACTCTAGGACCATGCCTTCAACTGCCTTTGTTCCCTAATAATTAGAAGGAAAAGAAAAGGATTAGAGAACTATTATAATTCTAAACTCAGTTGTTCTTAAAAAAATAAATAAAAAGCTTTGTTGAATAATATAATAAGAAGGTATATGCTTAGGTTCTTTATATAATCACTTACACTATTTTTTGCGAGCATATTGTCAATGTCTTTATTCAACCACAGTCTACTAAGCTTCTCAGGATCTTTAGGGCACTCTTGAAGAACTATGTTCCGACCCATATCTTGTAGTAAATCATGCATCCACAAGTGATTGTAATGCAATTTTATGAGAGATTTATCAATTAGAACACTTAATCCAATCCTAGGGTAGAGCTCAAGATAATCTAGTATTTCTATGACATTCTCTCGATCCATGTGATTTAAAAAACATGCAATGATTAGGAATATTTCCTTCTCTGTAACTTGTAGTGCATCGAAACTTATTTGAAGCACATTGTGAATTCCTCTTTTTGGAATTTGATTGAGCCTATCTAATTCACTTTTCCATTCGTCAATGCTTCTACCGAACAATAAAGAACCCAAAACCTCAATGGCTAAAGGAAGGCCATTAGAATAATGTACAAAAGCTTTGGATAGCTTTACATAACCTTCGGCAGGATGGAAATTTCCAAACGCTTTCAACCTAAAAAGTTCAAGAGCTTCATCATCATTCAATGCTTCAACCTTATACATATATATTTCATTTACTTTATGAGTCAACAGCAAATGCGCATCTCTTGTTGTTACGATAACTCTACTACCTAAACCAAACAAACCATGCTCCCCAGCTAACGTCTTCAATTGTTCTAATTCATTTACATCATCAAGAACGAGAAGAATCTTTTTGTGACGTAACCTATTCTTGATCATGAGAATTCCATTATCAACATCATGTATATTCACATCTCTTTCCATCAAAAGTTCATTCAAAAGTTTTTTTTGTAACTGAACTAAACCATCTATTTTAGAAACTTCCCTAACATTAGCAATAAAACTACAAGCTTCAAACTGATTGGAAAACATTTCATAAACAACTCTAGCAAGAGTTGTTTTACCCATTCCTCCCATCCCCCAAATTCCAATAATGCGCATATCGTTTAACCCTATAGCTAAATGTGACTTCAATTTCTCCACTCGGGAATTTATTCCTGGTAGTCCCGTGAGTTTTGAGAACGTATAACTCAATTTATGCAATATCACTTCCACAATCTGTTGTATAACTTCTGCCTTTTGCCTGCAAAGAAGAGATAACAATAAGCAGTGAATCTGAACCTACCATGACAGGACCCAAAATATAACTTTAGTAGATATATGACGTTCAGTTTATTTGGTTAAAACTGAAATTCAGACGAATAAATGTAACTGAATGCTTCAAGCGAAAATTGAAAGAACTCCCAATATAAGTATTGTGTTACTATAGTTCATTTTAACAATACAATTATGGACCGTTCCTTGACTCCTTTCTTATTTCTCAAGATCCTGGCCTTTCAAATCAGAGTATTTAACGGGGGTTGGTAAGAAAAAACAACCTATGAAAGAGATGGAAAACCAGTAGCTACAAAATATTCAGAAATAAGGAAATCCAATGTCATAATCCAATCCCATTGCCTTAAGTAATAAGTCTACTTAATTAGGAATCTACTTTACTAGAGTTCCATTAATTATATATATATATATAATTTTTTTTTATAAAGTTCCATTCATTAACAATAGATGTCTTATTATAATGTAATATTTAAATATTTTGAAATATACCCATAAGTTTTTTCTTTTGTTGTAAGAACTACGTATAGATATTTTGTAAATGAAGGATTTACTTTTATAACAATGTGTTCTCTTAAATCAAAGATCATTTTGAGTTCGTATTGTGTTCTATTGAGGAAAATATTTTCCATGAGGTTCTAGAAGTTGTGATTGTGTCAAGTGGATGTCCTATTATTATTATTTTTCTTTCTTCCCATTATGCCACATGGACAATATAAGTAGACTCAAATTATTAACATAGTTTGTTCTAATCTATAATTTAAATAGGCTGGCGCTATTTCCGCACCAATGGTGTGGAAATAACAATTTTTGGTGTACAATATTACACCAAAAGTTGTTATTTCCGCACGGTGCGGAAATAACATTTCCCTTTAAATAATATAACTATAATCTATACTATATATAAAACCAAAGACATTTAACTTTTGATTGACTTCATAATATCATGTTACATAAGCTTTTGAGGACTCAAAATTTTACAACTCAGTAAGTATTTTTTGGACTAATTTTATCTATTAATTTGATATTAGAGTTTACTATCTATATATATATATTTTTTATTTTTGAAGAAAGATAAGAACTTTATTGGATAATAAAATGTATAAGGAATACATGTGATGCAGCCATGGAAGATTGATTTGCTATTACCTTGCAAATCCACATATTCAAGAACTATTTTATGGGGCTCACGTGTGAAGTCTAATTGAAGTGAAAGTTGTGTAGTTTAAAAGGTCTAGGTATGAGTCTTTTTGGTCTTTATTTTATTAGTTATGGTCAATTTTATATTCAAGGGCAAATCTGTACTTTCTGCTATTCCTGCGAATTAGGGATATTTTGGTACTTTAGTTGAGTATAGAATTTTCTAGGAGATTCTAGGTATCTTAGGTTTTATTTTCTTTGGGTCAAAGTTAGTCTTTTATTAGGTTTCTTTAGTTTAGTAGTCAAATTAGGAGTCCTATTACTACTAGTACAAGAAAATGTCTTACTATATATTTGTGCTTAATGTATTCAAACAGGGAGAGTTGATTAAAAAAATTATTGAGTGTTTTGAGCATTGAGGCATGTTGGCCTTTGTGTGTTGATTTCTCCCATTCTCTTCTCTTCTCTTTTTTCTTTTTCTTATGCTACTGTTCACGGGTACTATTCATACAGACCCTAAATACTCTAAATTTCTCTTTTTTCCTTCTTTCTTACAACCCCTCCACAAATCCTCTTAAACATTAGCCCACCACAACCACAATAGACAACTTCCCCAATTTGTCCTACGTCGTCAACTTGTATAAAAAGGAGTGAACAGGGTGGTACTCTCAACCCTGGCACAGTAAGTAGAAAACAATTTAGAGCACACTAATGACTCAAAAGACAGAACAAAACACCCAGAGAAACAAATAAAGAAGTACAGGCATGCCATCAGGGTAGGTTGTGGAAAACAGAGCATCTCCCTTGAGCTTGACAAAACTCCCCCACAAGTTATTACCAATCTCCACCACCTTTGAAGGTGGCATCAAAACCCCCTCAACACAAACTTGTTGCAAGCAGACCATAGAGCCCAGGTGATGGACACCCATTGATCCCTCACAACCTTATCCAACTTCCAAAACATTGATCTAGCAAAGCAACAAAAATCCTCCCCCGAAGCAGCTGATTTTTGTAACTATGGGGAAGCCATAGACCAAACATCCCTAGCATCAAAACAATCCCGTAAGGCTTGGATTATGTTGAAGTATATAAAGGCTCATTCCTAATCTAGACCCAATTCCAATACTTGGTGTTAATTTAGGGTTAGACTAGGGTTAGTCTCCTATAAATACATTGTTAAAGAGCTCATTGTAATCACTATTATATAGTAAAATTGTAGTCGTTAAGAGCCTTTCACTGTGGATGTAAGTCTTCATGATCGAACCACGTTACCTCTTTATTTCCACTCTTTCTACTCTCTACTATTATTGCTTTCTATTTTCCTACAGAAGAAAGAGTGCTAGCATCATTGTATACGTTTTCAGATCTTTTGGTCAAGCTCAGCGTCTTGTCTTCAACCACAATCAGAATCCCAAGTTGATGTTTTGAAGTTACTCTAGCCATTGATATAACGTGAGACACGGTGAGGTATTTGTGCATTCGAAGAAGTTCACTTGAAGGAGTAGTCCAACGGGTGGGTTGGAGCATTGTGGGATCACAAGTAGTAAGTCTTTACTTCGGGATCGGTATATTCTTTGTACTGTAAATCTTTTTTTTGGATAGGTAAATAGAAATTTCATTAAAAAACAAAGACTTCCACTAAGTGCACAAAGTGTGCACCCAACAGAAGGATATTACATAGGAAATGAATTGGAAATACAATCAAAACGTAAGGAAACAACAAAATCAGCAAGGGAGATGGCAGGGGTAAGACCCCAAACCCGAGCCCAATCAAAAAGTAAGCCAAAGAATAACTCAATAATCTTAGATGTCGAGTGCTCCTCGTCTTCAAAGATGCGCCTATAACGTTCTCACCAAATAGTCCACATTAAGCATGAAGGAACCAAATTCCAGACCGCAGAATCATGTTTACCAAACCAGTTGTGCCACCCATAAATAAGGTCTACAACTCTGTTAGGAAACACCCAAAGAACCCCAAAAGCACGCAAGACCGAGTGCCAAAGATTTAAAGTCAAAGAACAATGAATCAAGAGATGATCCCCTGTTTCACAGCCTACCCTGCACATGCAACACCAACCAGCCATGCTATAACCCCTCCGCATCAAATTATCACAAGTAAGGATTTTCCCCCACGCCGCAGTCCACATAAAAAAGGCTACCCTCCTAGGAGCGTTGACCCTCCAGATGGCCTTCCAAGGAAAAGAAATTCCAGCCTTACCACTTAGGACATGGTAATAGGACTTGGCATAAAATCTGCCATGCTGCCTAAGCTTCCATCTCAAAACATCAGGATCCTCATTTGCTGGGGCCTTCGAATGAATGAAAGTGAAGAAATTCAGCACATCATCCATCTCCCAATCATTAAAATCCCTGATAAAAGGAAGGTTCCAAACACGACCTCCACCCTCAACTGGCCGACATAACAAAGACTCTATAGAAACAGTCTTATTTGATGAACAAGAAAACAACACAAGAAATAGGGATTTTAAGGGAATCCCACCACACCACATGTCATGCCAAAAAAGAATCCGATCCCCTTTGCCAGCAACCAACTCAATGTGGGAACGGAACCTATCCCTCCCCAACATTATACCTTTCCAAAGGCTACACCCATGAGTCCCTTTTGGCTGTTTCGAAAACCAACCTCCCCCCTCCAACCCGTATTTAGCAGCAATAACCCTTCGCCAAAGATGACTGTCCTCTCTACCAAACCTCCACAGCCATTTCCCCAAAAGGGCTCTATTAATAACCTCCACCCTTCTAACTCCCAACCCTCCATTAGCTAGGGGACTACACACAGTGTTCCACTCCACAAGATGATGCTTGAAACCCTCCCCCAAGCCACCCCACAAGAAATTACACTGAAACTTCTCAATTCTCTCAGCCACATGCTTGGGAATAGTAAATAATGATAAAAAGTAAGTGAGAGACTAGAAAGCGTACTCTTCAACAAGGTCAAACACCCACCTTTGGACAAATACAACTTCTTCCAATCAGCTAACCTTCGCTCAATTTTCTCCAAGATAGGATTCCAAACGGCACGCTCCCAAAGGCATACCAAGATATGACATAGGAAGCACACCAATATGACAACAAAGGATATCAGCTAGCTGAGACACATTACGCACCGCCCCAACTAAAACTAATTCACTCTTGCCCATATTAACACCCAAGCCAGTCACCACCTCAAAACAGCCAAGAACCATCCGAAGATGTAATAACTGATCAGGATCAGCATCACAAAACACAATAGTATCATCCGCAAACAAAAGATGAGAGATGGAGAGCCCACTCACCAACTCTTTTCCTGCCTTAAAACCATGGATTAGACCAGCCTCCTCAGTCCTACGCAATAATTGACTCAAAACCTCCATGATCAAAAGAAACAGTAAAGGAGATAGGGGATCCCCTTGGCGAAGGCCTCTAGAACTCTCAAAAAAACCTGAAGGCGAACCATTCACCATAATAGAGAATCGAACTGTGGAAATGCAAGTTCAGATCCATGATCTCCATTTAGGGCCAAAGCCCATACGCTCTAGAAGGTGCAGAAGACAATCCCAATTAACATGGTCATGGGCTTTTTCAATATCAAGCTTACAAACCACACCTGGAATATTACTTCTAAGCCGACTACCCAAGCACTCATTAGCTATCAAAACTGAGTCAGGAGTCTGCCTACTTCTCACAAAAGCATTTTGGAATTCTGAGACTAAGCCATCCAGAACCCGTTTAAGCCGATTAGCCAACACCTTAGCCAAAATTTTGTATACACAACCCACAAGACTAATAGGACGAAAATCCCGAATATTTGAAGCATTTTGTTTCTTTGGGATAAGAGCAACAAAAGTGGCATTCAAAGAATAAGCAAAAGTACCATGCTCATAAACCTCCTCAAAAAAACCCAACACATCATTCTTAACCACCTGCCAACATTTCTGAAAGAAAGCCATATTAAAACCATCAGGTCCTGGAGACTTATCCCCTTGAAGATCCCGAACAACCTGCAAAATCTCTTCTCAAAACGGCTCTCAAGCAAAGCACGGTCTAAATCCTCAATCACTGAAAAGGGCAAGTCACCAACAAAAGGCCTCCAACTTTCTATTTCAATGTATAGAGATTCATAAAATTGAACCACATTTGTCCTTATATCAAAATCAGAGTGGTAAGTAGTGTCCCCAACCTCAATTTTTTCCATATAATTACGTCTATTGAAGTTCGCAATTTTATGAAAGAACTTCATGTTGTTATCACCCTCCTTAAGCCAAAGAACCCGAGATTTCTAGCGCCAAAAGGTCTCTTCCGAATGAGCAAAGTTCTCCAGATCAAGAAGATGAGTCCTACGAAGATCTATCTCAAAAGAAGAAAGACCTCCAGAACACTCTCTAGAGTTCAAAGCTTCCAGCTGACCCAAGAGATGATGCTGCTTACAGCCAACATTACCAAACTCTAGAAGATTCCACTTTTTAAGGTCTGTCTTCAAAGCTTTCAACTTACAAGCTAGAATAAAACTTGGGGGCCCACTGAATGAATAAGAAGAACACCACCTTTGAACTCTCTCCACAAAGCCTTCCGACTTCAACCACATGTTCTCAAAACGAAACAGGCTTTTACCTCGAAGCATGCCCCCCACCTCCAAGAGAATAGGAAAGTGATTCGATAAAGGCCGAGGCATCAGCTTTTGATTAACTTTTGGATAAGAATCCTCCCAATTAGAAGAAATCAAAAACCTGTCAATCCGAGTCATAGCCGGAGTATCCGAACCCCTACTCCAAGTGTATTGACCTCCACCCAAAGGCAAATCAACAAGATGGGACTCTTCAATGAAATCTAAAAAGTCCATCATGTGAGAAGTCAACCTGGTGCAACCCAATCTTTCACTAGGGAAGCGAACCATATTGAAATCACCAAAAACACACCAGGGAAGACCCCATTTCTGACAAACAGTGCCAAGTTCATCCCAAAACTCATGCCGAAGCCCATCATAGGTTGAACCATAGAGACCAGTACCAACCCATTCCAGACCATTCGAAACACCCTTCCAAAGACAAGACACAGAAAAATGACATACAAAACTATCCAATTTTTCCAAAATACGCCTGTCCCACAACAGTAAAACCCAGCCTACTGTACCTGCAGCTGGGAGCACCTCCCAATCAACATAGGAGTTACCCCATAAGCTTCGCACCAGCTGAAGGTCAATCCCTTCAAACTTAGTTTCCTACAAGCAAACCACATCGTATTTCCAGCAACGCAACCAGTATTTAACTAACTCACATTTATGCGGATTATTAAGACCGCGAACATTCCAAGATAGGAGACGTAGCTTCATTAAAAAAGACAGCCCAATCCACCTGCAAACTAGAATAAGCCTCAACAAACAGGCTGACGACCTTCATAGTTTATGGAGGAAATCAAACTACGAAGTTCACGCGTACCTTTAACACCCTGCCGCCGATGAGAGACCGATGTCGATTTCTTCGTAAACCGATCCGCCTCAATACGTTGTAGCAGCGCCAAGCATTCCTGTTCATGGCTCTCAATGGGGAAACCCACCAGCTTACAAAAAGCCTTGTGTCTTCCTTTCACCCACTGAGAAGGTTCTAAGACCTGATCATTTAGATCACTCGCCACCCCAGAAGGCATTATCAATGCCAAGGGAACACAATCAAGAGGGGATATAGGTTCCCCATCAATATTTCCAGCCAAATCCAAAGGTAAAGAGACCCAACCCTCGACATCCTTGGGTTCTGTCACCCAGTGAGATGTTTCCCCCTTTTCAAACTGCAAATCGGAAAAAGGAAGACTTTCCGACGCTACCACCTCCTCAGCGACGTGAAACCCCACCGCTAAGTCCATCCATACCGATGAAGTCGGAGAAAGGTCCCCCCGTGAGTTGTCGACCTCCTTACCCGACGACACCGGAGCAGGTACTTCGCCGTCCTCAGTCGAGCCAACCAACGGATCTGATGACGCCTCAGTATCGCCATCGCTATCACCATCGGAACTGACCGAGAGAGGAGAAGCCCGAATTGATATTTCTGGGCATTTGGGCTCACGTGAGGCAGATGTAATCACCTGGGCCTCCTGCGTATGAACCGAGACTGGGCCTCCCTGCTTATTAATTTGGGCCAAACCTTGGGCCTTATACTTTAAACCAACCCATTGAGCCTGTCTCTTTTCCCTTTCCAATTTAGTAACCCGTAGTGTATTTGGAAGTGGGTTCCATATAAAGGAGGATTTCCGGGTCGGGCGTGGGGCAGCTGGATCCAATTTGGCACATGATAAATTCAAACCACCGGAATTATTTGCAATCCCTGATTTCGTGACAATCGCGGGATTCTTGCGCGAAACAGACTCTCTCCAAATTAATTGCACCTTTTTGTTACGAGGTTTACCGATCGTCACCGGCACTGCTTTACCCAAGAAGAAAAAGTCAAGTTCACGGTGGAAACAATCCCAGCCTTTGCCTCGATATCCTTCCGACACACGGATCCCACCTCTTTGAGCACCCCCATGATATTCAGCCAGTTCTACAAAACGCCCATATTTATTTTGCAAGCAGCTGAGTTCCAAAATGCTATAACCAGTACGAAAGAACCCTTTCAGTTCCGAGCTCGAACGCATAGTGGCCCATTCTGCCATCAACCACTTCAGTCCATCGAGTTCCAGCCATAGAGAGCCAAAAAATCTGCCTCATCTCTCCGTGATGTGATACGAAGCCGTACGACCCCCATCAAAATTCAAAGTAAACCGTTTCGCACCCACATAAAAAATGGCTGCTTTAATCCCTTTACCAACCCGAGCAAAGGACTTACCTTTGGCAGTGGCCACCGCTGTGGTAGGAGGCGGTAATGGGGCATTTGTGGTTGGGGTAGGAGTATGTGAAGAGGTTATATGTGTAATGGTAGGAGGAGCAGGTGTAATGGTAGGAGGAGCAGTGTTTGGGATGGGTTGTGGTTGGGTGAAGCTGTTATGGGTAGTAAAAGGATTTGGCCAAGTTAAGGTGATTGGGATTTGTGAGGGGAAAGAGCCGAAGCATGGTGGGTGCAGGGTTCTTTGTGGGTAATAAGCTGGAGGAGGGGGTAAGGTTGCTGGAGGAGGGGGGGGTAAGGTAGCTGGTGGGATAGGAGGGGAAGGGATGTAGAGGGGGAAAGGTGGGAAGGGGAGGGGAGGAGGAGGAGCCATTGAATTGGTGAAATCTTTGACATTTGGTGATTATCATTAAAAGCATGAGTAAAATTTTTACCCCAGTTGGGAGTCTTCTCTTTGTAATCATTTCACATGCCTCATTTATTTTCCGCTACATATTTGGTGTGATATTGGTTATGAAGATGTTTAACATGCTTTATTAGCTTTATAATATGTATGCATGTGTTAGCTTATTTATTGATTAGCAACTTGCGTTAATTTAGCTAATTTGTTTTAATTTGGGTCTAAATTACTTGAGTTTACAATCTATCAAATGTTATCTCTATAAGGAATTTTCAATATTTGACACCAATTCTAAAACAAACATCAATAGTGTTAAACTTAGGTACAAACTTCTAATATGTATCTAATTGTGCTTATTGTTAAATGCACTTGTGCGTATGTAAGGAGTTATAAGTTAGTAAACAAGTTAATTTGGAGCTCTTTCTTCAATAAAATTTTATTTTCCCTAATTTTTTTAATTTTCTTTAACTCCTTCACTACTTTATATGTAATTATGGACAATTTGATTTTTAAAGATAACACCCTCTTCATCACTCTTTGTTTATCTCTCACTTTCCAACTTTTAAGATTTTCTTAATGTCATTTTATTTTGACAATTTCAAGCTCATCATATTATGTACTTCGAAATCTGTAATTTTATTTTAACTATTTAATGAGAAATTTGTTGTAAATTAAAGTGAAACCATCAAATCATATTCCCTTTTTAGTAGGAGCATTGATTGGTTCACACCACTTAAAATGTAGACAATATTGTCCACATTGCGGTGGTGTAAGGTGTAGGTGTAGGTGATGTGAATATATATAATGTGCACAAATTAAACATAGCATATATTATAGTCAACATCCTGTGGTTATATTGTTGATGGTACAATTCATGATATATATATGAAGAGTTGTTGGAAACATATGAAAGAAAGAAATATCTCAATTTAAATTACCTATCCTGTAAATGCCACCCGGAGATATTGGCCACTTCCATCAAAGCTTTTCTCCATGTCTGCACTTTCTCTATGTTCTCCTTGAAACATTCTTCATATTCAACAAAAGCTTGAGCAAAAGTTCCCCTTTGGTTTCGTACATCAGATGGATCCACATCACAAAAAACAGGTAGAACTGTCATTCCCTTCTCTTTCATGCATCTAACAATCTTTTCAAGTTCCTCTAGGCACCACGTTGAAGATGCATAATTTTTTGATAAAATGACAATAGCAAATCTCGATTCTTCCACTGCTTTCAAGAGCTCCAGTGAAATTGATTTTCCTCTCTCAAGTTTTTCATCATCTCTAAAGGTGACAATGCCCTTCTGTTTCAAAGCAGCATATAGATGGTCTGTAAAATTGTTGCGGGTGTCCCTACCTCTAAAACTGAGGAATACATCGTAACTCCATCGAGGTGTAGAAGAGGAAGATGATGATGACGATAAGGCTTTTTCAGAGGTCAGGGAAGCCATTGGAAATATCCTAATAAATCAAGAACCACAAATTAGATAAACATTCAATAGATTCAATTAGAACTGAAGAAAAACAATTTGTTGTGGATATTTTATTTCAAGGAGGGAGTGAAAAGAGAGAAATAAAAGAGATGGATGTGCACAAGAAAATTAAGAACTTACAGATTTGGAGAATTGGTTGTAAAGCTCTTGAAACAACGCTTCTGGATATGATAGAAGAACTTCTTACAGAGTAATGCTCTCACCTTTGTCTGAGGGAGTGACTCCAATGTAATTCTCTCACTTTTCTAAGAAATCCTCTCACCTTTGTCTGAGGGAGTGACTCCAATGTAATTCTCTCACTTTTCTAAGAAGTCTCCCCGAATATTCTTAATTTCTTCTTTTCATACTACCCTTCTTTTGACTTTTTTGTTTTGTTTCAGGTTTCTTTAAGCGTGGCACATGGGATGAATACTTTGTTGGAAATTTCTGCGTAACTTCCTGATGGCCGGCCAGCTACCTATTGGAGTCCAGCTCATATTGCTTTCTGACCCTCCAAAACTTTCATTTTTTGGTAAAAGTAAAAGGGATAACAGGTGGGGCCTTCGGTCAACAGTTTAGAGTTTTTTTTTTTTTAATTTATCTTTATAGGGCCTGGTGTCGTTTTATGGGGAGTAGAAAATAAAATAAAATCAATTCTTGTAGTTTTTGTGGGGAATCCTCGTGGAAAGACTATGAGGGTGTTTGGTATACTTGTTTCAAATTATGATTGCGTTTGTGCGGGTTCTACTAAAAAATTTGTTTACTATATCGGATTTAGTTTTATTCTTGAATTTTTTTTTTATGGGTCTCACACCACTTTTCAACCGAGGGTTGTTTTCATTATTTGTTTTTTATCTGATTTTACTCTACACGTACACATAAATATAATAATATTTTTTTATAATATAATCACCAAATCTTTTTTTCTCTTTTCCACCTTCACACTCTCTCTCTGTTGTATTTTGTCCCCGATATTGGTCTCTACGTTCTTCATGGCAAGTCACGGTGGTGGATTGAACTCGCGGTGGACTCACACAGTGGGTCACGGTGGGCTTGTAGTGGTTCATGCAGTGAGACTCAACTGATCGATGAACCCAGCCGTTAAATTTCTTTTCCATCCATCCCTGACAATTTTTAAAGGAATATTCTCCACTTAAACTTAAAATAATTAATGCTCAGTCCCCTTTTCCCTAATTTTTAAAAGAATATTCCCTACTTAAACTTAAAATAATTGGAATATAATTTTTCTTTTTAACTTTGGTTAGTTAGACATTGGTTAAAAAAATTAATAAAAAATAAACAAAAAAAAAAGGACAGAGTGTCAATTATTTTGTAAATTTGTGAGTGGAATGTTATTTCCTCAAATTAGAGTGTAACGAATCTGATTTCCTCAAAAGAAAATAATGTCAATGTGACTTCCTCTCCTTTTTTTTTTTTTTTTTTTTTTACATCCCATAAAAGTTGCACAGCCTCCCAAAAAAATTAATTTTAAAAGGCTTATTAACGATGCCCTAATGCCTTAACCCTTAAGGCATCTGTTAATTGGACCCAAACATCATCTGTCCATGTCAGTAAAAAAAATTATTTAACATTTATTTATTTCTTATTACTAACACTTTCACAAAAAAATCAAAATTTCTTTTGAAACCTTGAAAATTCACCGAGAAACCCAACCATGAAATCCTAGCACCAAATCAAACCTTCACTTGTCCATGCAAATGAGAGCCGCTGATACCCAACCAACCTTAAAAATCTCAGGTCTCTCTGATACCTAGGCAAACTCCAAAATCAATAGCATCAAAACCTCACAAAATCAAAACCAAGGGAGAGCACAAAAATTAACCTTATAGGTTATACTTGATTCTGGACTGAGGTGGCCCTTCAAAGGCCTAAGGAGATTCAACGTACCCTCGTTTCATGGCCAAAACAATACTAGAGTGTCAATGAAAAACAAGTGAGAGAGAGAAAGCCACAAAACACACGGAGATTCAAAAGGTCAAAGCCTCAAAGGGCAATTCCTTTAATAAAATTCATGAAACACATGCCCTGTTGTCGTTGAGATGTGATAAGTCATGAAATATGACTTATTAAGCCCATTTTCTAACGTTTTTAATAGAATTATTTTGCATTTTATTTTTAGTTGTATGCAAATCATTGCATTTCTTTTATTTCATTGCATTGTATAAAAATAATTTATTTGTATGCATTATGTTAATTTTATAAAGTCTAAATTTTATGTTATGTTTTAGGTGCAAATAAATATTTGAAAATAAAATGAATAAGTCCAAAAGGTCCACATGACCACTAAAGCCCACAAGGCCAAAAAGCTTATCATTTCTTTCAAATTGCATCACACTGGATTATGGCTCCAAAGGAGCTTTAATAAAGCTCACGTGGGAGCCTTGAATAATGAAGAAAGAGAAGTAAGAAGAAGAAAAGAAAAAGAAAGAAAGCTTTTCACGTGGGGTAGCTAGAAAGGAATAAAGAAAGGAGAAAGAAAAAAAAAGAAAAAAAGAAAGAAGAGACGAAGAGAAGTGTGCGGCAAGTGGAAGACTAAAGAAAAGAAAAGAAAGAAAAAAGAAAGATAAAGAATAAAGAGTGCAGCAAGCTGGAATGAGCAAAAGAGAGAAGCACAATCCAGGCAACTGGATTAGGCAGAAACTCTAGAATCTCCAAATCTCAAGAATCCAGTCGACTGGCTTGGTGTTCCAAGCGACTAGATTAGGCCGTAACTCTAGACCTCCAAATCCAGTCGACTGGATGCTGTTCCCGGCGACTGGATTCGCGTGAATTCAGTTTAATGAAGGCCCATTTTTTGTTTTAAAACGCTTCAAGTTCAAGGCCCATTAGACCCAATTTGTTTAGGCCTTGAATTCCAAATTGGATAGCTGGGATTAGGGTTTATTTGGGGTTTAGATATAAAAGACCCACACTCTTACACTCTTACTCTCTCTCTACCTCCCTCTTTCTCCCAAGCTTAGGTTTTCACTCTCATGGCTACCTAAGCCTCTTGCTAAGGTTAGGGGCTATGTCTTCTGTATAACGGTATGAGTACTTTGTAGTCTCTTCTATTTTTAATACTAAATTACAGTTGATTGTTAATTTATTGATTTCTAATTGATGTATGTTTTATTCCGTACTTTCTATAAGTTCAATCATGTTTTTCTTATGATTAAAGGGGAATATTTCATGGTTTTAATTAGGTATCATGTTTTATAAATTGAAAGGTTTTTCTAAATATTACTCTAGCCACTTTATTTTCTCCAGTAATATAGTGTTCCTGAGTTTTCTTAGTTCAACCATGTCAAAAGCTTTTCAAAAGGAAAATAATCAACTTGTATACTGTTATTAAAACAAGGTTTTTAACTAGGATTACAAAGGAATCATATTGGTATAGAGAAACACCCCGAAACCCTAGTGCCTTTTTACATATATCATTTACAAAATTTCCACAAACCAAATCTATTTTACCCTTCTTGCATATTGAATCACATTGTCTTCTGAAAACATAACTCCCTGAGGATCGACAACCCCTTACACGTACTACAAGGTACCGTTTATTATTGAGTAATATCAATTTTTGGCGCCATTGTCGGGGAGTTTCGGCTTATTCAAGAGACAATTTCGTGGGACAAAGTTACTGGTGGATCACTCTATTGGTAATTTCGTTCCATTCTCTTTTCATTTTGTTTTTCTTTTAGTTATTTTATTTTATTTGTTTAGTTTGTTGCTTTTATCTGTTTTGTTTACTGTGCATGAGCGTTTGAGTTAGAAACAGCGAAGGTAGATTGGAAACTTTCGAAACACTCTTTGGAAGTTTATTTGATACACCCACAAGCTTACCCACATCTTCCATCATGGCTGAAGAAAGAAGGGCTCACCCTGAGGCACCTAGGATGACAATGTATCAACTGTTGCACCCTACTCAGAGCTCCATTTTGTCATGCATCATGTTTCCTCCAAATGCACCTCATGTGAAGATCAAACAAGGGCTAATGGCCATACTTCCTGATTTCAGGGGATTGGAGAATGAGAACCCGTATGTGCATGTGAGAGCATTTGAAGAAGTGATTGGTAGCTTCTATGCATAGAATGCGATTGAGACCGCCAAGTTGAGGTTCATTCCATTCTCACTCAAGGACAAGGCTAAGGGTTGGTTGTACACACTGAAGCCTAGGTCCATAGGAAGTTGGGGGGAGATGACTCAAGAGTTTTACAAGAAATTTTTCCCTCCCCAAAAGGTCCAACAAGTAAAGAGGAAAATCTCTGGTTTCGTCTAAAGAAACGATGAGACATTATTCATGGCATGAGAAAGATTCAAGGATACTTACAACTTCTACCCAACACATGGATATGACATTTGGAGGTTGGTAAGCTATTTTTATGAGGGACTCCTTCCTAGAGACCGCCAGTTCATTCAAGTTGCATGTGGAGGTGGATTCTTACAGAAAGAGCATGAAGATGCTATGGACTACTTGGATGAGATAGCTGAGAATTCCAACACCTGGAATGGACCAAGTTCCTTGGATTCCATAGACCGGAATAGAAGTAGTACTACCACATCTGGTGGTAGTGTTTTCAGATTAAGGGAAAAGGACAACATGAATGCCAAGATCAGTTTGCCGACTAAAGAGATAGAGGCACTCAAGTTGAAGGAAAGTAGAGGTGTAAATGTTGTCTATAGAGAGGATCCTATGGAGGCATGCCGGATTTGCCAAGAGATAGACCACACTACAAGTGCATGTAAGTCTCTATCTCAGTTTCTAAATGTGCCAGAAGAACAAGTGTGTGCATTCAATCAGTATAGGCCAAATAATTCTTCATATTCGAACAATTATAATCCAAATATGAGAAATCATCCATATTTGGAGGATGTGCTTTACACATTCATACAAAAACAAGGTGAGCAAAATCAAAAGTTTGAGACCATGTTCATAAGAATAGATGAAGAGATGAGAGAGACCAAGAGCCAGGTAGCTAGACTCACAGAGGCATTGAGTAGGATTGAAAGAGGGAAGCTTCCTTCCCAAATTCAACCTAATCCAAATAATCAGACTGCAAAGGTTGTCAACACAGACAAGTTTGAGGAAGTCAAGTCTATTACCACTTTGAGAAGTGATAAGGAAATTGGAAAGGATGCTCCTAAAGCTAATGAAAAATCTAAGGAAACATCAGTTGAAAAGGATGAGAGTGGGATAGCTAAATCCAATGACATTGAAAAGTGTCCATTCCTTGCACCATTCCCACAAGCCCTGAAATTACTCAAGAATTTAGATGTCACGAGTGAGATTTTGGAGCATTTGCATCAAGTTAAGGTTAACTTGCCTCTATTGCATCTCATCAAGCAAATGCCCCTCTATGCCAAGGTAATTAAAGACTTATGCACTGTCAAGAGAAAACATCATGTGAAGAAGACTGCATTCTTGATAGAACAGGTAAGTGTCATTATCCTGTGAGAACCTCACCCCTTTTCTCAAACCCGAAGTGAAAACCCCAAAATTGGTTTAATGTGATTTTGGTTTCGGTTTGGAAATTAAAATGGTAGCGTGTCTCAAATGATGGGATGAAAACTTCAATGTTTTAATCGACCCTCAAGGTTAAAAGTCGATGTGACATGTTGTTTGTGGAGTCGCCACTTAATTTATTTTAAAGGACAAATTAAGAAATTCCGAAGACAAGAGTAATGTAATCCCCTTTTATTCCATTTTAGAATTTGTACAATTGCTAAATGAAATAGTGTGTGTAAATGTTACAAATAAAATTCCCCTAGAATACAATCTAAGAAAATAATATTGTATGAATTTCCTAGTTACAATCTATGTAAAAAGAAAATAAAATGTTGTTGTAAGGCACTATGTATGCAAACCAAGGTTTTGGTTCGGAGGCTTGGTTACAAAATGGGAAGGTGTTAGGCACCCCATTTTGCCCAATTTACATTGGTCCTCTTATATTAAAAATGGCCAAGCATGTTGTAATGTCAATGCATGTATGTGTATGTTGTGCAAACAAATTAATTTTAATTGTCCGTGTTGTTATTATGTTGGTTGCAATATGATGTTCATGTTATAGTTGTAAGCTTAAACACATAATCATAATGAACTTGTAAATATAAACACAAGAAATTAAAACATAATGTAAGAACAATAAATTAAAGCATAATGTAAGCACACAAAAATTAAATCATAAGGGTTAGAGAACTAACCCGCATGCAAAACAAAATTAAAATCAAGTATGTGCTTCACAACTTGTGTGGTTGTGAGCTTTGTGACTCAATGACTTTAAGGATGTGTATACAATTTGTGGGTTGTATGGAGTAATCCTAAGAAGTGTTTGAGTATGTGGGTTGGTGGAAAAATAATTCCAAACCTAAGTTGTAAAGATGATGAAGGGTGAACCAAATCAAAATGATTTTTTCAACCTTCAAAACCTTTAAGACTTTTGGAGAGGAATTTTGGTTTAAGAAAGCTTAAGTGCAAATATTTTCTCAAGTCTTGGTTCCAAAGATAATGAAGGGTGAGTTAAATCTAAAAGATTTCTCAACCTTCAAGAGCTTTAGAACCTTAAAGAGGAGGGTTTGCTTCAAAGAATTTTTCTGCTCAAAACACTCTTGAAAACTCTCCTTATTTCTCTCTAATTTTTCTCTACCCTCTCCAACCCCCTTACCATGAAGACCATGGTTGTATTTATAAAGAAATGAGGGTGTGAAAGGGTCAAAGAGGGGTGAAAGGGGCTACTTTTTTGCCCCCCACCAACTGCCTCACGTGCATGCCAACCATGCTTTGTTCCCCTTTGCTAAAAAAAAGACAAAAAAAGTGCAGAAATGGGTCCAGGGACACAAGTGCCGGCCGGCACTAGGATTTAATTTTTGAGTGCGGCCTAAAAATTGGAGTGCCGGCCGGCACTATTTTGAAAAATTAGAGTACCGTCCGGCACTCCATTTTGGGTTATTTAAAACATTCATTTTTTGACTTTTTTCAACTTACCTCTTTTGGCTATACATTGTAAAACGTGCATAGGCAGAAAAACTGATTTTTCTGCCCCTCCAAAAGTATTTTTGGCATGCATAAGTGAGATATAATCCTATGTATGTATGCATATTTAAGCTAACGCGAACCCGAATCGTTAAAACTTCGATTAGCGATAACTTTCTCGTTTGTGGTCCGATTTGAGTGCATGACGCGTCATTTTGATCGTGTTGATCTAAAAACTCATTTAAAATTATTTTGGTGTCAATCAGACGTCTCGAGAAAAATTGGGCCGAAACCCTAGAAATGCACGAATTTCTGTGCCGAAATGCCTGGAGTCCAAATCGAGTGCAAGTCGTGTCGTTGTGATCGTGTTGACCTAACGACTCGTGTGAATGCATTTTTATATCAATTGGATGCCCAGAACAAACTGGGACCAAAAACCCTAAATGTGCACAGATTTCCGTGTCAGGGTCTTTTTTTGGATTTTTAGTTCGTAAAGCCCCATGCACGTTATAATTGAAATGTAGGTGACAAAATGAGGTGTCTACAGAATGCCCCTCATTGGCAGAGCTTGTAAAGCGAATGTCAATGTATGAGAAAGACACCAGTTTTTGCCATCAGAATGTAATGTGTTTCGGGCTTCTTGTGGGGAAGTCCGAATAAATTCGTTGGAAAATTTTTTAAGTGTCTTAACAACCCAAGAATTAAAATGTATTCAGGAAAACTTTTACGAGTTTAAACAACCTGAAGTTGTGTGTTGTTGTGTCAGGAATTTTAGCTAGAAGCGTGATTCTAAAGAAATTCTTTCAAGGAATTAATGGGGGACGAGTTTGTAAGCCCAATCCAAAAAAAAGTCAGCAAAAAGAATTGCTTTGAATTGTTTGCAACCGAGCCTTTATGGGGCCGCCTACGTACCTCCTTTTGGGAAGATCAGGTTTGCCGTAGTTCCAAAATGAAGAAATTTCTTGTGGGAAATTTCAAAAAGTGTTGTGAATTTCTTGTGTGAGAATTCGAGAATTTTCAATTGGGGAAAATTTTAATTTGCAGAAAACAACCTAGAAAAATTTGTAAGTCATGAGATTAATTTTACATTGCTATAGAAAAACCCAATTTGATTTGGTGTTGTGAAAATTCTTGTTAGAATTCGAGAATTTTTAACTGGGAAAAATTTTATGTTGCAGAAAACAACCCAGAAAAATTTGTAAGTCATGGGATTAATTTTACATTGCTACGAAAAAACCCAATTTGATTTGGTGTTGTGAAAATTCTTGTTAGAATTCGAGAATTTTTAACTGGGAAAAATTTTATGTTACAGAAAACAACCCAGAAAAATTTGTAAGTCATGGGTTTAATTTTACATTACTACAGAAAAACCCAATTTGATTTGTTGTTGTGAAATTCTTGTTAGAATTCGAGAATTTTTAACTGGGAAAAATTTTATGTTGCAGAAAACAACCCAGAAAAATTTGTAAGTCATGGGATTAATTTTACATTGCTACAGAAAAACCCAATTTGATTTGTTGTTGTGAAAATTCTTGTATAGAGTTCTGCCAAGAATTTTTAGCTAATAAATCGTGGTTCCGGAAATTTTTTTAAATCAGGTCCAAAATGTAATGGGCTTGGCCATGTTTTTTATCCATTTTGAAAAATGAAATTTTTGGGCTTGATTTCTTTAAAACAAAAACCTTTAAGTTATGAGATGTGTAGATGGGGATGTGTGTAAGCGGATGTGGGACCGAGCCTTATGCAAGACTGCCTACATACCTCTATCCGAGAGGATTAGGTCCAAACATAGTTCAAAAAGTGAACTTCTTGTTTAGAAATTCAAAATATGTGTGTGGACTTTTTGTTTAGAAGTTCAAAATATGTGGTTGTGAATCTCTTGTGTGGATGTTTAGAAATATTTAGTTGGGAAAGTTTTCAAGTGTTTACAACAACCCAAAAACGATATGTCGGGAAAGATTTTATGTTCTCACAAACAACCCAAAAATGTTTGTTGTTGTTGTTGTTGTGTACCTTGACTTGTGATCTCAGTTGTGTATCTTGATTTTTCAAGAATGAAAAGATGGATTTTTCTAAACCATTTTGAAAACTCATTTTTTTAAATGAATGCAATCCGTTGTGTAGACGAGAATTTTGAGAAAACATTGTTTTCTTAGGGCAACATGTTTGGCAAACCAAAGGTTGCAAAACAAAACCGTTTTCTTCTACTTCAAAGGAATTAAAATTATTAAACCCTTATAAACAATTTCACCTTTCACTTTAAGCTTGTAAGGCCGAATCCTTTGAAGGCAATTAAAGAGATGAAATGATTGAGAGTTTTCTTGAATCAGTGAAATTATGAAAGAGTAATGACCTTTTGAAAAGGTTTTGGATGGCTTTCCTAATCAATATTGCTAGGGGTAATGATGGAGGTGTGCCCTTTAACTTGAAAATTTGACCAATCGAGAAACAAGAGCGAATGCCCTTAGTTTCGAAGACATGTGATCTTGTGTGGATCATGTTGAGGGAGGACTGTTTAGTTGGAAAAAAAAATGGGGAGAATGTCTCTAGATTTGGAGATGTATGATCTTGTATAAATCATATTGAAGGAGAATCAACAAATTGGGGAGAATGCCCCTAGTTTGGAGATGTATGATCTTGTGTAGATTATGTTGAAGAGAAAATCGACAAACTAGGGAGAATGCCCCTAGTTTGGATATGCATGATCTAGTGTAGATCGTGTTAAGAGAATCGACAAATGAGGGTGAATGCCCCTAGTTTGGAGATGTATGATCTTGTGTAGATTATATTGAAGAGAAAATCGACAAACTGGGGAGAATGCCCCTAGTTTGGAGATGTATGATCTTGTGCAGATCATATTGAGAGAATCGACAAACGAGGGTGAATGCCTCTAATTTGGAGATATGTGATCTTGTGTAAATCATGTTGAAGAGAGAATCAATAAACTAGGGAAAATGCCCCTAGTTTGGAGATGTGTGGTCAAAGTCACGGAGAGAGATTGGAATGACCGCAACGAGAAAGTGTGCCTTGGGTTTGAACTTTTTGCAACAATTCATATTTCCAAGGCAAATTTGATTGGTGTTTGGACAATCCATCATTTTTTTTTTTCTTTTTTCGCTCTAACTTTTGCCTAGGCCGCCCTTTTCGGGTTTTCAACCTAGCGAGCATTTTTTTTTGCTTCAAATGGAAGAGCAAACTTCATGTCTTAAGCAAGCAAAACCTCAAGGAGGACTTGGTTTATCAGTTGTAATGTATGCTGGGTTTGGGCTGTGAAAAAGAAGGATATATAGGCTCAAATTCTCCAATTGTACCCTAGTGTGCATTCCAAAGATTGAATCTTGCCTTGTGACCCTTCTCTTTGCTTTAATCCATCACGCATTCTTTTTATTTGTGTTGACACTTTTGACACTTCTTGTATCTATGTGAAGTCTTTGTCAGACTTTCTTTTTTTGTATGTTGATGTCTATGTCAAGTGTTCTCTTGCCTTTCTCCTTGTTAAAGATAGACGTCTATGTTCTTTTGTTCTTCTTTCTTTGACATTTTGATCTTGTGAATGGAAACCATAATCTTCTTTTTGTGCACATCTAGAATTCCCACCCCAGGTTTGGTTTTTTGGGTTTCAAGAAAGAAAAGGCTCATTCTTTTTTTAAAAGGCCCAAGTTGGCTCGCAATGGATTGTATTTGTCATGGATTGACAAGGATGATTTTGTGTTCAATGAAAAATGGCCTCCTATCCTTGGTAGAGCTCATTTTTGTTATGAAGCGTTTTTGTTTTTTTTTTTTTTTTTTCTCTTTGTGGAGCCCTAATTTTTGCTTAGGTCGCCCTTTCAGGTTTTCGACCTAACGGGCTTTCATTTCTTTTTTGCATGGATGGTCCATTGTAAGCCCAATTATTAGGACACACTTTTGAATGAATGTGCAAGAATGTGAAGATCATGACCGGATGTAGAAGAAGGAATTTTGGAAGAAGCGACTCGAGATTCCTTGATGACTTAATTTCCTTGATTGCCTTTTAGGATCCATTCTTTTATTGTTCCAAGTGTTTGGCGACAATTTTTATATGAATTGAATGAAAATGATCCCATTACCAGTGTAAATTGATTGGTTGAGTTATGTGAGCTCACGATTTGTCATTTTTACCCAAGAACTCATTTTTTATCAAAAGTATTTTTCAAACAAAATTTTGAATTTTTTTTTTTAAAATGATATGAGGAAGTGGGAGTCTTGAAGAATGTTGTTCTGTTGAAATTCCTTTTGATGAATGTGATCAAATTTTGAGCAAATGAATTTTAACCGTTGAGGTGTAATTCAAAAATGTGAATTTTAACCATTGAGGTGTGATTCAATTTATGATTTTTCGTAGCTTGAGAAATGTGTCATCTTAAAAGATGTCTTTCTTGATCCCAAAATTTCACACTACACATCAATAAGACAGACAAAGCAATTCAAACAAAACATTCAACATTCAATGTAAAACTAAATGATGGATTGATGAAGTTTTCATGCATGAGTAATATTGTTTGTCCTTGTGGGATGTGATGCAGGGGGAAGCCCATGGGTGAACCTTGTCGAAGGAAGAGGCTTGTGAGGTCTTTGTGGAAAGGCCGGCTTAAGCGGCCTTGAGCTTGAATCTTGACACTTAAAGACATGTACGGTCTTTATAGAACAGTTGGCTTACGTGACCTTGAGCTTGAATTTTGAAGACTTGAAAACTTGTATGATCTTTGTAGAATCGTTGGCTTGCGTGACCTTGAGCTTGAATTTTGAAGACTTGAAGACTTGTGTGGTCTTTATAGAATGGCTGGCTTGCGTGACCTTGAGCTTGAATTTTGAAGACTTGAAGATTTATGTGGTCTTTGTAGAACGGCTGGCTTATGTGGCCTTGAACTTGAATTTTGAAGCTTAATGATTAACTGTTTAGGAGTTTGGGTTTTGTGTGACCTTTTGTGGAGTATGGGTTATGGTGAAATTGGGCTTGTGGGACCTTTGGCAAATATGGGTAAGTGTTTGGGAAATTGGGCTTGTAGGGCCTTTTGTGGAGTATAGGGAATGGTGAAGGTTGTGTGGCCTTTTGGTGGAGTAAGTGACTGTTTGGGCTTGTGTGGCCTTTTGTGGAGTATGGGGAATGGTGAAGCTTGTGTGGCTTTTTGGTGGAGTGAGTGACTGTTTGGGCTTGTGTGGCCTTTTGTAGCATGGGTGATTGTTTGGGCTTATATGGCCTTGAAGCTCAAGTGTTATGGGCTGCCATTTGAGAGGCTTTGAACTTCAATCTTGTTTTGTACCCGTCTGTAAAGCATCCTCAATTTGGGTACTAGTTACAACTAAGGCTTTGAAGGTTGGGAAGTATTGCGCAAACAAGTGTTTGTTGTAGATAGGTAACAAATTCTTAACTACCATTTGCAATTGATCCTCCTCACTAGGCCGAGCTGTCATTTGGACTGCTTTTGCCCTCCATCTCGTAATGAAAGATGAAAAGGTCTCCTTGGCACCTTGTTTGGTAGTCTTAAGATCCCTCCTTGTAACATCCACTTCATTGTTGAACCGATATTGCTTGAAAAATTCCGAGTAAATGTCTTCCCACGTGTTGGTGTGGGAGTCTTTCAAATTGAGAAACCACTTCAAAGCCACCCCTGTAAGGGTGTTTTGAAATAGTTGTGCCAAAATCTCGTCATCGGCCCCCAACGGGTGCATGGCCCTTGTATACATTTTTAGATGGGTTACTGGACAACCTATGCCATTAAACTTGTCTAGTGATGGCATCTTGAACTTCGGAGGTAGTCGAACCTTGGGGAAAAGAGACAATGATTGTAGATCCACCACCTCGTCAAATCTACAAGTCTTTTTGATAACCTTCTCCATTTGCTCCACCCTTTGGAGCAGCCTCTTCTCGGACTCGGTCATAGGCGAACTCGTTGTAACCAATACTTTGTTCTCGGTGTTGGACCCCCCTGGCGTAACTTGAGGTTCTCTAGATAGCAAATATTGGAAAATTTGTTGTATGTCTTCTCTCAATTGTGTTTGGCCCACGACCAAAGTGTGCAACAATTCTTTCAACTCATTGGATTTAGAATTACTACTTTCCCCCATGGCAAAAGACGGGCTCTTGGAAGAAACTGGTGATTCTTGTTCGGACTGGGAGTCACTTGGGCTTGGACTATCACTGAACAACAACCTCTTCAACTTCGAAGATGGTGAAGAACAATCTTCCAAACGTCCTCTCTCTTCACGAGTCCAAACCTTATCCTGCATACTTTAAGACTCTCATTTTAGACTCATGTTATTCAATTTGATTAGGCTTTATTGGGCCTTAACAAAAATGATTATTTACCTAGGCCATGTTGGACCTAACAGGCAATGATAATTGGTTTAGACCTTGTTGGGCCTTACCGGAAAAAAGTTTTACCTAAGGCTTGTCGGGCCTAACAGCAGGTGAGAAAATGTTATTTTCTTTAAGCCTTGTTGGGCCTAACGATGTGTCGAAAAATATTGTTCTTTTTTATTTAGGCCTTGTTGGACCTACCAAAAACTTGTTATTTTTCGTAGGTCTTGTTGGACCTAATGACATGTTAAAAATGTTGTTCTTTCAAACTTTAGGAAAATTTCATGTCAAGCGACAACCTAAACTTTAGGCCTTTTTTTTTGTGCATTAAGAGTATTACCCAATGTATGATAAAATTGATGAATTTTGACTAGTTAAAGTGTAATTCAAAAATGTGAATTTTAATCCTTTAAGGATGTTATTCATTGTACGATGAAATGATGAATTTTAACTATTTAAAGTGTAATCCAAAATGTGAATTTTAATCTGTTGAAGATGTAATTCATGATATGTTTAAATTTTAACCATTTAAGGTGTTATTCAAATGTGGTGAATTTTACTCAATTAAGATGTAATTCATGATGTATTTAAATTTTAACCCTTTAAGGTGTTATTTAAAAAGTGCGGTGAATTTTAATCAATTAAGATGTAATTCATGATATATTTAAATTTTAACCCTTTAAGGTGTTATTTAAAAAGTGCGGTGAATTTTAATCAATTAAGATGTAATTCATGATATATTTAAATTTTAACCCTTTAAGGTGTTATTTAAAAAGTGTGGTGAATTTTAATCAATTAAGATGTAATTCATGATGTATTTAAATTTTAACCCTTTAAGATGTAATTTAAAAGATGTGGTGAATTAATCCATTAAGATGTAATTCAATATGTGATTAAATTTTAACCATTTAAGGTGTTATTAAAAAATGTAGTGAATTTTAATCCATGAAGATGTAATTCAAGATGTGAGCCGTTTTATTGAAAATGTAGTAAATTTTGATCCGTTAAGATATAATTCAAGATGTATTTAAATTTTAACCGTTAAGGTGTTATTTAAAGATGCGGTGAATTTTAATCCATTAAGATGTAATTCATGATGTATTTAAATTTTAACCATTTAAGGTGTTATTTAAAAAGTGTGGTGAATTTTAATCAATTAAGATATAACTCATGATATGTTTAAATTTTAACCATTTAAGGTGTTATTTAAAAAATGTGGTGAATTTTAATCAATTAAGATGTAATTCAAGATATGTTTAAATTTTAACCATTTAAGGTGTTATTTAAAAAATGTGGTGAATTTTAATCAATTAAGATGTAATTCATGATATGTTTAAATTTTAACCATTTAAGGTGTTATTTAAAAAATGTGGTGAATTTTAATCAATTAAGATGTAATTCATGATATGTTTAAATTTTAACCATTTAAGGTGTTATTTAAAAAATGTGGTGAATTTTAATCAATTAAGATGTAATTCATGATATATTTAAATTTTAACCATTTAAGGTGTTATTCAAAAAATTTGTTTTTTAAAAAATGTAATTCTATGTGTATGTTAAATTGCAACCACTTAAGGTGTAATTAAGGACATGAATTTTAATTTTTCAATTATATATACGCGATTTGTTATATTTTAACCATTTAAGGTGTTTTACAACGTGTATTTTTTTCAAAAAATATAATGCATCGTGTGTATTAAATTTTAACCACTCAAGGTATTATTTAAAATATGCATTTTAATTTTTCAATTATGAATATGTGATACGTTATATTTTAACCATTTATGGTGTTTTACAACGTGTATTTTTTTCAAAAAATGTAATGCATCGTGTGTATTAAATTTTAACCACTCAAGGTATTATTTAAAACATGCATTTTAATTTTCCAAAACGTCATTTGTTATAACTAGGCCTTGTTGGACCTTATGTTAAAAAAAACGCTCATTCGTTTGGACCTTGTAGGGTCTTACGGCATAGAAAACATTTGATCATTTTGATAAAGCCTTGTCGGGCCTTACGGCGTAAAAAAAATGTTTACTCATTTGATTTATGTGTTGAACATTTTTAATGGTGTAAGCAATATATCATATAGCAAACAACAAACCAACATTCAAACAACAAGACGTTATAATCAAACAAGGCATGAACATATTTTTACCAAGTCAAGCCTATTGAAAAGTTATATGGTTTTTCTACATGGGTAAAAGGTAGGCAAAGAGGGAACCCACAAGCTAGGATGTTGTATCTCCCAAATGAGCATCACGTTGGTTCAAACAATACGGTTTATCCATTAACATATCGATTAAGAAATGATTAAAATCAATACTACGCTATGGGGTGGTAACTTCATCAAGGGTACCCGAGTCTCATGAAGACCGTGATCCATGACTAGGCTACCGGGGCTTCCAAGCTTTATGCATTTATTTACTTGCCAACATATGCAACTACATGGTGCATGAACAATTTTTATGGAAAGCAATAAATCACAAAAATGCAAAGACATGACAAAGCTTGGCCAAGCTTAATATATTTTATGAAGTTAAGCCCTCTAATATCCCCAGTGGAGTTGCCACTGTAAGAACCTCGCCCCTTTTCTCAAACCCGAAGCGAAAACCCCAAAATTGGTTTAATGTGATTTTGGTTTCGGTTTGGAAATTAAATTGGTAGCGTGTCTCAAATGATGGGATGAAAACTTTAATGTTTTAATCGACCCTCAAGGTTGAAAGTCGATGTGACATGTTGTTTGTGGAGTCGCCACTTAATTTATTTTAAAGGACAAATTAAGAAATTCCAAAGATAAGAGTAATGTAATCCCCTTTTATTCCATTTTAGAATTTGTACAATTGCTAAATGAAATAGTGTGTGTAAATGTTACAAATAAAATTCCCCTAGAATACAATCTAAGAAAATAATATTGTATGAATTTCCTAGTTACAATCTATGTAAAAAGAAAATAAAATGTTGTTGTAAGGCACTATGTATGCAAACCAAGGTTTTGGTTCGGAGGCTTGGTTACAAAATGGGAAGGTGTTAGGCACCCCATTTTGCCCGATTTACATCAGTCCTCTTATATTAAAAATGGCCAAGCATGTTGTAATGTCAATGCATGTATGTGTATGTTGTGCAAACAAATTAATTTTAATTGTCCGTGTTGTTATTATGTTGGTTGCAATATGATGTTCATGTTATAGTTGTAAGCTTAAACACATAATCATAATGAACTTGTAAATATAAACACAAGAAATTAAAACATAATGTAAGAACAATAAATTAAAGCATAATGTAAGCACACAAAAATTAAATCATAAGGGTTAGAGAACTAACCCGCATGCAAAACAAAATTAAAATCAAGTATGTGCTTCACAACTTGTGTGGTTGTGAGCTTTGTGACTCAATGACTTTAAGGATGTGTATACAATTTGTGGGTTGTATGGGTAATCCTAAGAAGTGTTTGAGTATGTGGGTTGGTGGAAAAATAATTCCAAACCTAAGTTGTAAAGATGATGAAGGGTGAACCAAATCAAAATGATTTTTTCAACCTTCAAAACCTTTAAGACTTTTGGAGAGGAATTTTGGTTTAAGAAAGCTTAAGTGCAAATATTTTCCAAGTCTTGGTTCCAAAGATAATGAAGGGTGAGTTAAATCTAAAAGATTTCTCAACCTTCAAGAGCTTTAGAACCTTGAAGAGGAGGGTTTGCTTCAAAGAATTTTTCTGCTCAAAACACTCTTGAAAACTTTCCTTATTTCTCTCTAATTTTTCTTTATCCTCTCCAACCCCCTTGCCATGAAGACCATGGTTATATTTATAGAGAAATGAGGGTGTGAAAGGGTCAAAGAGGGGTGGAAGGGGCTGCTTTTTTGCCCCCCACCAGATGCCTCACATGCATGCCAACCATGCTTTGTCCCCCTTTGCTGAAAAAAAGACAAAAAAAGTGCAGAAATAGGTTCAGGGACACAGTGCCAACCGGCACTGTGTTTTAATATCCTAGTGTCGGCCGGCACTAGGATTTAATTTTTGAGTGCCGGCCTAAAAATTGGAGTGCCGGCCGGCACTGTTTTGAAAAATTAGAGTACCGTCCGGCACTCCATTTTGGGTTATTTAAAACATTCTTTTTTTGACTTTTTTCAACTTACCTCTTTTGGCCATACATTGTGGAACGTGCATGGGCAGAAAAATCACTCCAAAAGTATTTTTGGCATGCATAAGTGAGATATAATCCTATGTATGTATGCATATTTAAGTTAACGCGAACCCGAAGCGTTAAAACTTCGATTACTGATAACTTTCTCGTTTGTGGTCCGATTTGAGTGCATGACGTGTCATTTTGATCGTGTTGATCTAAAGACTCATTTAAAATTATTTTAGTGTCAATCGGACGTCCCAAGAAAAATCGGGCTGAAACCCTAGAAATGCACGAATTTCTGTGCCGAAACGCCCGGAGTCCAAATCGAGTGCAAGTCATGTCGTTGTGATCGTGTTGACCTAAGGACTCGTGTGAATGCATTTCTATATCAATCGGATGCCCAGAAAAAACTGGGACCAAAAACCCTAAATGTGCACAGATTTCCGTGTCAGGGTCCGTTTTTTTTTATTTTTAGTCCATAAAGCCCCATGCACGTTATAATTGAAATGTAGGTGGAAAAATGAGGTGTCTACACATCCAACACAAGGTCCCACCAAAGTACAAGGATCCGGGTTGCCTTACAATCTCTTGTACTATTGGAGATTACAATATTGAGCGTGCATTGCTAGACCTTGGGGCCAGTGTGAATTTGCTTCCTTTTTCTGTCTATCTACAACTCGGGTTAGATGAGTTAAAACCTACCTCTTTTACCTTACAGCTAGCAGACCGCTCTGTAAGGAAGCCGAAGGGGGTGGTTAAGGATGTACTGATAAAGGTTGAGAATTTCTATTATCCTGTTGATTTTATCATTTTGGATATTGAACCTACTTTACATCCTAGTGCTAATATTCCTATCATCTTAGGTAGACCTTTCCTTACCATAGCTAATACTTTGATCAATTGCAGGAATGAAAGAATGAAGATCACCTTTGGTTCTATGACTGCTGAGTTCAACATTTTCAATGTGAACTCACAACAATTGGTGGATGAAGAGTGCGAATATATGAACTTCATTGCGGAAGCACCTCAAGAAGAGTTTGATAATCATTGTTATCTTGACCTTTTTGAAACTCTTCCTGTTGATTCTATTGTTTCTAATGAATTAAAACCTGCTGCTAAAATATTTGATTCTTCTTCTTCGTTGGATTCTTTGCAGATTTTGGAAGAAGAACAAGTAGTAGTAACCAAAAATCCTCTAAGAAGTAAGAAGAAGTCCTTACTTGCATATTCAGATGTACCAAAGCTAAGGTTGAAAAAAACACCAAAAGGTTTACCACTTGCATCCATTGAACCACATGCCACTTCTGCTGTAGAAGTTCCTTCAAAGGAGAGTGTAGATCAGGAAGTTGAGAAGGCAGGTGAAAAAACCAAGTTCTTTGAGTGGCACAAAACGAAGAGGAAATCACTTCAAGATACAAGACTTTCAAGGACATTGCTGAATAGTTCCAAAAAAGTGGCTTTGCATGCTGCCAGAATGAAGAGTGCCAGAGGAAGCAACTATTCCTTTGGAGGATCCTGTTCAAAGGGATGATTTTTCTGTTTCTACCTTGTAATTGTACATTAGTTAGTTTATTTTGTTTTGTTTTGTTTTTGGCATCTAACAATTTTGCAGGAAATAGTTGGAAGAGTTTGTCATAATATCAGGTGTTTTCTTTCCTTTTCCCTTGTACTTTCATTTAAAGACCTGTCTTTGGTTCTCACATGCATTTTTTTAAACATTGAGGACAATGTTAACTTTAAGTTGGGGGGAGTGTTGATTGTTTAATTGATTGATGAACTTTGTGTTGCTTCTTGTTGAGTATATAGATGCCATTTGCTTTTATTTATTAAAAAAAAAAATCAGAAAATTGAGAAAAAGAAAAAAAAAAATTTGTTTGGTTTGCAATGATGTCTTTGATTTATGCTAGATTCACATGCATCTTTGTTATCTTTGAGAATCTTGTTGATCTTTGAATTTTGGTTTGAAATCATTAGTGAGCTTAAGCATATGAACACATGATTATTTGATTGAGATATTTGAACACGGCCTTATATTGATTGTTTTTGAGAATTAAGTGTTACACTTGTACACCTTAAACGAAACACTAGCACACTAACATGTAATTTGTGGGAAATGAAATATGCATCCAATTGTTACTAAATTAAAAGTGGTTGACTTGTTAGTTGATTAGCCTTGGCATAAAGAAGAAAAAAAAAAAAAAATTGAAATAGCTAACCATGAAAGCCTATGTCAAAAGAGGTAAACAATTCACATGATTGAGATTTGAGTGACTAGTCTAGTTTCGTAGCCTTTTTTACTTGAGTAAGTAAACTCTTTGGGGTGTCTCTACACCTAGTGCCCCTTGAGCCAACTGGTTTGGGAGTCATTGGTCTAACATTTGATACATGGGTCAATTAGAAAGCTTAATGGAGTTAGACATTGCACAGTCCTCACACAAAAAGAAAAGAAAAAAAAAGCTTCTATGCCTTGGTTGATTATTCTAATGAGAATTCCATTGTCCTTCATGATTATATTGGAAAGATATTGAAGTCCCATGATTCTAAGTTAGTTCACTTCACACATCAAGGAACTTATGTAGCTTTTAATGTTTAATTTCAAATGATGGTGGCCTAGTTAGAATTTCTAAAGATTTGAAATTGAGGTTGACTTGTTTAAGCTTGCTAATGATTGAAAACCATTGTTTGTGTGACACTTTATTCTCATTATGTTGTATGTGTTTACTGTGAATCAAGACTGAGCATTTGATAGTGTTTGTGGGTTTCACTTCTGGTAAACCCTCACGAGATTATAACTCGTCCACTAGGGACACCTAGGGGTTTAAAGGCTTATTGCATATGCTAAATGTAATCGAGAGTGCCAGGGAAAGTGGTTTTGTTAGTTTGTTTTCATTTGTTTTTGTTATTTTCATTGTTCTTAGTTTGCTAGGGACTAGCAAAATTTAGGTTGGAGGGTGTGATAAGTCATGAAATATGACTTATTAAGCCCCTTTTCTAACATTTTTAATATAATTATTTTGTATTTTATTTTTAGTTGTATGCAAATCATTGCATTTATTTTATTTTATTGCGTAGTATAAAAATAATTTATTTGTATGTATTATGTTAATTTTATAAAGTCTAAATTTTATGTTATGCTTTAGGTGCAAATAAATGTTTGAAAATAAAATGAACAAGCCCAAAAGGCCCACATGGCCACTAAAGCCCACAAGGCCCAAAAGCTTATCCTTTCTTTCAAGCCGCATCACACCGGATTGTGGCCCCAAAGGACCTTTAATGAAGCTCACGTGGGAGCTTTGAATAATGAAGAAAGAGAAGTAAGAAAAAGAAAAGAAAAAGAAAGAAAGCTTTTCACGTGGGGCAGCTGGAAAGGAATAAAGAAAGGAGAAAAAAAGAAAGAAAAAAAAGAAAGAAGAGACAAAAAGAAGTGTGCGGCAGGTGGAAGACTAAAGAAAAGAAAAGAAAGAAAAAAGAAAGATAAAGAATAGAGTGTGCAGTAAGCTGGAAAGAGCAAAAGAGAGAAGCACAATCCAGGCGACTGGATTGATGGTCCAGGCGACTGGATTAGGTAGAAACTCCAGAATCTCCAAATCTTAAGAATCCAGTCGACTAGCTTAGTGTTCCAGGCGACTGGATTAGGCAGTAACTCCAGACCTCCAAATCCAGTCGACTGGATGCTGTTCCAGGCGACTGGATTCGCGCGAATTCAGTTTAATGAAGGCCCATTTTGTGTTTTAAAACGCTCCAAGTTCAAGACCCATTGGACCCAATTTGTTTAGGCCTTGAATTCCGAATTGGACAGCTGGGATTAGGGTTTATTTGGGGTTTAGATATAAAAGACCCACACTCTTACACTCTTACTCTGTCTCTACCTCCCTCTTTCTCCCAAGCTTAGGTTTTCACTCCCATGGTTGCTTAAGCCTCTTGCTAGGGTTTGGGGCTATGTCTTCTGTATAACGGTATGAGTACTTTGTAGTTCCTTCTATTTTTAATGCTAAATAACAGTTGATTGTTAATTTATTGATTCCTAATTTATGTATGTTTTATTCCGTACTTTCTATAAGTTTAATCATGTTTTTCTTATGATTAAGGGGGAATATTTCATGGTTTTAATTAGGTATCGTGTTTTATAAATTGAAAGGTTTTTCTAAATATTACTTCTAGCCACTTTATTTTCTCCGGTAATATAGTGTTCCTGAGTTTTCTTAGTTCAACCATGTCAAGAGCTTTTTAAAAGGAAAATAATCAACTTGTATACTGTTATTAAAACAAGATTTTTAATCGGGATTATAAGGGAATCATACTGGTATAGAGAAACACCTCGAAATCCTATTGTCTTTTTACATATATTCTTTTCAAAATTTCCACAAACCAAATCTATTTTACCCTTCTTACATATTGAATCACATTGTCTTTTGAAAACACAACTCCTTGAGGATCGACAACTCCTTACACGTATTACAAGGTACCGTTTATTATTGAGCGACATCAAGATGACTGCGCAATTCGCACTTATTAATTAGTAACAAGGCAAACTTTTTTATAGTTCGATCTTAACAAAGACGAGAGAGTGTGTGTGTGTGTGTGTGTGTGGAGAGAGAGAGAAGAAAAGATGAACTGAGAGTTGAAAAAATGAAAAAGCAAAAAAAAAAAAAAAAATTCAATAAAAAAATGTGTTCAGTAATTTTTAATGACGTGGATAAAACGACATAGTTTTGATAAAGTACGTCATTGACACTAAAGAAAATGGCATTTTAAATTTTGCCAAAAGACTAAAAAAAAGAGAGTACCAAATGAGGTAATGGTGATATGAGAAAGAAAATGTGCGAAAGTAGAAAAGTAAGATCAAGTTGGATTTTGGAGTGGATATTAAATACCACATATTTGCTTATTTACATAAATACCATATTTGATTTTTTTTTTCTTCTTTTAATAAGCAAGATGATCACTTTTAATTTTTTTGTGAAGCCATGGTCACTTTATTAGGATTTTTTCTTTGAAAAAAAAAAAAACCCTATATTATATTCATTAATTTACATTACCTAGTTTAATCATAGTAATTATTTATAACATTTTTTTACTAATATATTAATATATAAGGATAGTTTCGAAACGGTACACCGCTATTGAAATATTTTGTTGCATTAACTAATCTATAAGGGTCTTTGGAATGAAATTCAAAACTTTAGTGTTAAGTTGCATGAAAGATAATACATATGCAAATCACGTGACTTGTGAGCTCACACATGACAAATCACAAGTCACGTGTTTAATACGTGACTAACTTTTTCCATGAAAGTTAACACCAATTTAGATGACATGAGTCATTGTAACAACTCTCTCAAATTATAGGGTAAATTGATCAAATCAAAAGTTTTGGGGGACATTGTAAATCGAGTGAGAGATTAGAGTGAAAGACCATAATATCCCCTCCTGAAAGAAGTACATAAATATAATTTTTATTTTATGTATTGGGTTTTATGTTTTTATCATTTAAAAAGAGGTGATGTGATGTTGCTTTAATTGGAGACTGTAAGTATGAGTTTTAACATCACATCTTTATTGAATGTAATCTTTTTTGGGTTTTTGCCTATTTCTAAGAGCCGTTTGGCTCAGCTGTTGGAAGAAATATTTTATTTAAGAAATTGGCAATATTATTGTCGTTTTCACACACATGATGAAAAATACAATTTTTTTCTATCATTCCAACATTTTCTATACTCTCCCTTTTTCTTCCCCAACCAAATAAATTCTTAATATTTTCCATCAAATTAACGGAAAAAAATCAATTCTTTTGAAGAAGGTGTCCGGACCATTATTATACTCCTACATGGAGGATAAACCCCCATCTGGGCTTAGTTGTCTCATAAAAAAATAAAAAGTCAAGGCTAGTAGGAGAGAGCTCTGATCGCCATCTTCGTGTTACTGATTCTATTGAGGTTAGTCTTCTTATCTATCTGTACTCATATTATCTCATTAAAGGCGAGGTTTATGCTTTTGGAAGGAAGTGCTTGAGCCTATTACACGGTATTTATATGCCTTCTTTTTTATTAGGAAAATTGACTAGACTGTATGCCACTGGGTGTTCAATTCTGCCAAGATCAGCGATTTTCTGTGTTAAATCTGATCTGATTTTAAGCGGTTCATAATTAAACCAATTTTTCTTGCGGAATGAAAGAATTTATGGAGGTAATAGCTAGCTGAAAAGGTTTCTTTGGGAGTCAATTCTGATTTTATTTTCTACGGTTACAGGAGTAAAATAAAATTTGGGTGCTCACCTTTTCCTTTCATTGAAGTCAACGCTAGGTAGTGGGAGCTGGAAGTTCAATATCTCTTGCTGCGAGGTCCTGATCACCAGCTCCATGTTGGTGATTTCTTAACGCTGCTGCACTGATTCTATTAATGGTTAGTCTTCTTATCCATCTATAGAATTCTCTCATTAATGTAAAGTTACGCCTTTAGAAGGAAGTGCTTGAGCCTGTTACACGGTATTTATATGCCTTCTTTTTTATTGGGGCAAATGACTAGACTGTATGTTGAAGAGATCAAAATCAACAGAGATTTACATGGTTTGGTAGTGTGCCTACATCCATGGGAGCGGCTAAGAATTCCACTATATAATAACAAAACCCTAACCATATACATTGAATTTCCCAATATATCCATACCGCACCACCCCAACCTATTATGGGCCAGGCATAATGGCCTCTAAACTAGAGACCCGTGTTACTAATTCATTTAGAATATAAGCCACTGATGTAGAACAGAAGCATAAATGGGCTGTGATGCCAATTTTGATGTAGGAGCTGGTTCAATTTAAATTAAGTTTACTACAACCAAGGCAGTTTGGTAATTTCCAGATTTTCTGGAATGGGCTGTCCTTGGCTGTACAAAAGGCTCATAAGTCTTATTTTGTGTTTTGAGTCATTTTCCTATTTGGTTTAGAAGTTTTAAGTACTTTTTCTTTGTTATTAGTAATCCTAGACTTTCTGGGAATAGATTAGGAGTCTTAGTCCTTTTAGGAAAGGATTTGGCAATAGCCTATATAAAGGCTTTATTGTAGTCTGTTGATCCCTCTGTCACTTCTCCATTCTTCGAGGGAGGTCTTGTGTAGTATTGCTGAGATTGGGAAGCCACCGATGACTCTTCTTTCTGGGTTTGATGTCTTGGGGTTTGTAAGGGTCAATGAATCATCACGGCATGGGTTCGAAGATGATGATGAGGAGGACGAAGGTGAGGATGATATCCTGGTGGTGTGGGAGGACTCGATGCTCTCAAAGGGGGGAAGGGAACTGGTGTGTTTGGAAAATGACAACACCCCTTTGGATATTACGCCATTGGCCATGTCGAAACCTCTCGAAAAAGAAATCTTTGGTGGGGAGCTCTTGGAAAAGGTTGCAAGCGAGGAAGCACCACTGTCGGAGTGGGTTTTGGACAAACTTCAAAGGTTCGGAGAATATCTGGGGGCCTTGTATGAAGGATAAGAGATGGAGATCATGGATTTACTCATGGCGATTGATGCAAGATATCAACAATTTGCTCGTGAGGAGGGAGTAAAAAGAAACCCGGCAAAATCTGGGGGAAAAAGAATTTGAGAGTTGAAAAATTTGATTAGTACTATCCATTATGATTATGTCTCAACCAAATGCAGAAATAAAAATAGGGATAGGGTGTTCTTGGTCTTCCTTATTCCCAACATGTTGATAAGGATAAAGAAAACTGACTTTGTTGGATTCCTACTAGGAATGGTCTTTTTGAAGTTAAGTCGTTCTATAAGGTGCTTACTAACTGAAATACTTAGCTTTTCCCATGGAAAATGACATGGAAGGTTAGGGATCCAACCAAAGTAGCTTTCTTTGCATGGACGTCAGCTCGAGGAAAGATTTTAACTATGGAAAATTTGAGGAAGAGACATATTCGTATTGTTGAGTGTGTTGCATTTGTAAAGTTTGTGAGGAAGAGGCATATTTCAAGATTGAGGTGATTTTCCCTTTTCCTCCAAAACACTTTTCTAGAATTTGCATGGGAATTTATTCTCTAGCATCATTTTGTCCATAGGGTAATAATATATGGCCATCTGAAGTTATCGGTACCATTTTAGCCTTGCCAACAAGTGCTTAAATATGTTGCTACTTGGTATTGTCCACTCACGGGACTGTACATGTGATCAACGAGACACATGTTAACCATGATCTGTTTGACTACCTATACATATATACATGCTTTATTATTGCTTAATTTGATATATGTATTTAGAAAGAAATTTTTTGGTTAGACTATATTTCCATACTAGTCATTTTAAAGAAATTATTATGTTTTTCATTATTCCATGTAACTTATATTACACGTTTCTGTTTGGATTTTTATGAAAGAAAAACTCTTACCTGTTAGCTTGGCCCATCTTGTTGGGCACTATGTATTATGTTAGTTACTGAGCTATCAAGCCTACCCTTTCTTATTCTAATAATTTTAGGTTGGTGGTTAGAGCTTTGAGGGAAGAATTGACATAAGCAGATTTTTGTGGAGTTGTAGAGAGTTGTTTATTAGTTATTTATGGAATGTTTGGATTTTTTTTGGTACTTAGTAGATCCTTTCATTTTTTAAAATTTTTAATATGTTATTTTCTAGTTAGAGTTTTTAATTGAACATGTTTATTTGAGACATTATTATGGAGGTACTTTTTTTTACCTTGATTTTTTTAACAAGGTTTAGGCATGCTTTGTATGTGGAGTAGTTTTGTACAAGTTTTTGATATGTTAGTTTTTTGGTCGTATAAGTCTACAGAGATATGGATTGGGGTTATGTCATTTTACTGGCTTCTATGGCTATCCCAAAAATGTCTATGTGCCACTGGTCTTGGTAGTTGCTCCTGACACTTGAGACAATGCAACAATCTGCCATGGCTAGTCCTTGGAGATTTCAATGAGATCATTAGCTTGAATTTGAAGGGAAGAGTGAATCAGATGGAGACCTAGATGCTAGGCTTTTGAGATGCAATTTAGGATTGTCATCTTCATGACCTTGGGTATTGAGGACCATAGTTTACCTGGAGCAATTGACAAATTGGAATTGAGTTGGTGTCATAAAGGTTGGATCGGGAGCTATGCACGAAGGAGTGGCTCGATTTATTCCCAACTGTTTAGGTGTGACATCATGTGATGGCCACTTTTGACCATCTTACGATTCTTCTCACCTTGATTGGAGAAGAGTCTCTCATGATTCGGCAACCTAGGCGTTTTCATTTTGAAGCAACTTGGATAAGATTTGAGTCTTGTGAATAGGTGATCAGGGCAACTTGGAGTTCTATAAATGCGAGAACCAAAATGTTTTAGCTTTTGCAGAAGATCAAGGCCTGCCATTTAGCCTTGATGGAATGGTGCAAATGAGATGTCCATGTGAACCCTCGACATATTAGAGAAGGACAACAACAATTACAAGATTTGGAAGCAAGAAGACAAAATGGTGATGAGGAGTCACAACTAGAGGCAGTGCAAGAATTGTTAGGGCAAGAAGAAATCTTTTGGCAGCAGAGGTCAAGGATTAGTTGGTTGAAGGAGGGAAACCAAAATACAAGGGTTGTCCATGCTTTTTTTTTTATAAGTAATAAGTTTTATTGAAGAAAGAAGCCAACAAGTATACTAGGCATATACTTGATGGACAAGGAATCTAGTGTTACAAGAATTTAAAAAATCCTGAAAAGAAGCCAAGGAGAACAAATTAGTGGATTGCATCCACTCAAATAGAGTTCTAAAAAACAGCAGCTTCAGCTCATCAATACTCGTCTCGCTACCCTCAAAAGTCCTCAAATTACGCTCCCTCCATAAACACCACATGAGGCAATGAGGTACAGCAGTCCATATTCTGGAATGTCTCTGTCTGGGCAGACCAATAAACCTGCCTTCAATCAGCTCTCTCACATGCTGTGGCATAATCCAAGTCACCCCAAAGAGCGACAAAATGGTGTCCCATAACTCCTTTGCCACCAGGCAATGCATAAAAAGGTGGTCCATAGATTCTCCATCAACCTTACACATGCAACACCAGCTAATAATCACAATCTTCCGCTTTCTTAAGTTATCAGCCGTAAGAACCTTGCCCAAGGCAACAGTCCACATAAAGAAGGCTACCCGGGGAGGCACTTTTGGCTTCCAAATGCCTTTCCAATGGAAAGGCAATGAAAAGGGATGACTCAAGCAGCTGTAGTAGGACTTAACAGTAAACCCTTTCTCTGGATTTTGTTGCCAACAAAGAGTATCTTCCCCACGACCCTCCAGGGACACCGGATAAATCAGTTTGAGAAAGGAATTCATAGAATCCATCTCCCAATCCTGAACATTGCGCACAAAATTCAATTCCCAATGTAAGGAACCATTTCCAAATTGCATAAGCGCAGCCACAGATTCATCTTTGTCACCAGAAATCATAAAAAGCGCCGGGTATGCTACCTTTAAAGGTGCATCACCACACCAAAGATCATGCCAAAACCTCACCAAAGCCCCCATCCCCCACTGTATATAGGATAGAAAAGGTAGAAATATATACCACCCTTCCTGATAAACTTCCATATGCTCACCCCATAGGGGCCTCGCACTATACCCGAGCACCACCCACCCCAAATATTTCCATATTTAACCTCCACAACCCTCCTCCACAACACCTCCCGGTCCGTCCCATATCGCCATAACCATTTACCTAGTAGGGCTTTGATTGAATCTCCGCAGATTTTTCACTCCCAACCCACCACAATGTAATGGTTCACATATCTTAGCCCAATTGACCAAGTGGACTTTGTGAGAATCCCCCATCTCACTCCATAAAAAATCCCTTTGTAATTTCTCTAACCGTGATGCCACACCAGCGGGGAGATGGAAGAGGGAAAGAAAGTAAGTCGGTAAATTTGAAAGGGTACTTTGAGTAAAGTAAGCTTACCTCCTTTGGATAAATAAATTCGTTTCCAACCAGTTAATCTTTTCTCCATCTTCTCAAGAATTGGGTTCCAAATGCTGGTAGAGTTGAATTTGGCTCCCACTGGTAATCCTAAGTAAGTCATTGGGAGAGCAGAAACTTTACAGCCCAAAATTTCCACTAAATCCCCAATGTGAGGGACATTACCCACAGGAACCATTTCTGATTTACTTTAATTAATCTTCAGCCCAGAAGCAGCCTCGAACCATGTAAACACATACTGAAGGTACTCCAATTGACACTGATCAGTAGTGCAGAAAATTAATGTATCATCCGCAAATAATAAGTGTGAAACTATCAAAGTATTCCCCTCCATTGGGCCAACAGAAAATCTTGATATATACCCACCAGTAATAGCACGGTCTACCATGCGGCTGAAGGTCTCTATGACTATGACAAAGAGTAGTGGAGATAAAGGATCTCCTTGCCTAATCCGACGGGAACTCGCAAAAAAACCTTGAGGACTGCCATTAACAAGAATTGAAAAATGGACGGTAGAAATACAATACCAAATCCAGTTACACCATTGCCTAGAGAACCCACATCTTCTCAACAAATAAACAAGAAAATCCCAACTCATGTGGTCATAGGCCTTCTCAATGTCTAACTTATAAAGGACTACAGGTGGACCTTGCTTTAGTCAGCAGTCTAAAATCTCATTTGCAATTAAAACAGAATCAAGTATTTGTCTCATTTGCACAAAAGCATTTTGAGAATCCGAAACTAGCTTGGACAACACTGTTTTCAAACGGTTCGCCAGAAGCTTAGATAAAATCTTATAAATCCCTCCCACTAAACTGATAGGCCTGAAGTCCTTAACCTCCACAGCCTCATTCTTCTTGGGAATAAGAGTCAAAAGAGTTGCATTCATGCTTTTCTCAAAAGTACCCATAACATGAAAGTAATGTATTACCTCCAGTATGTTGGTATGAAGAATCTCCTAGTAAAACTGAAAGAAAGCCATTGGGAAACTATCGAGACCGGGAGCTTTGCCACCATTAAACCCTTTTAGAACTCCTACTACCTCTTCATCATCAAAAGGTCTGTCTAACCATTCAGCATCTTCAGCAGATATGCAGAAAAACCAAGCCCATCCAGCTTTGGTCTCCATCCCACATCTTTCGTATACAACCTAGTATAGAATTGAGTAATGGATTCAGAGATAGCTTGCTGGTTAGTAGACAACTCCCCATCAATTAAAAGAGTGGAAATGGAGTTATGCCTACGGTTTGAATTAGCCATTGCATGAATTTTTTTGGTATTTTTATCCCCTTCATTGAGCCATGTCGCTTGAGACTTTTGACGCCAGCTAATTTCCTCAAGGAGAAGAGTTTTCTCAAGATCTATCTGAATAATCTCTTTCTGAGCTTTTTCAGTAGCAGTCAAAGGACGCCCTTCAGCCACTGTATCCCACTACTGAAGATCATACATTAGCTTTGTCTTTTTAATCCCCACATTACCAAAACTCTCCGAATTCCATGTCTTTAAATCAGCCTTGAGGGTCTTGAGTTTATTGGCCAATATAAAGCTGGGAGTACCATTAAATTGATAAGAAGCCCACCATTGTTGAACATGATCCTAGAAAACCTTCCGCTCTAAGCCACATGTTTTCAAAGCGGAAATGACGTCTACATTTCTGGAATTGGCAACACTCTAAAGTGATAGGAAAATGGTCCGACATCAATCTTGGCATCTTACGTTGAACAATACAAGGGAACTTATCTTCCCAATCCGGAGAAAACAAAAATCTATCAAGACGAGACATAGCTTCCCTTTCTTTGCCATTAGACCAAGTAAATCTGCCCCCTTCTAATAGAGGATCGACCAAACCTATGGAAGATATAAAATCGGAGAACCCCTGCATAGCTGGAGAGAAAAACTGCCCACCCACACGTTCCGAAGGGAACCTGACCACATTAAAGTCTCCCTTAATGCACCAAGGAGAACCCCACCAGCTATGAAGGCAAGCCAACTCCTCCCACATTAACAACCTGTCCCGCACAGTTTGAGGAACATACACCCCTGAGAACACCCATTCGTGATGGTTAAACACAGAGTGAAATTTACATGAAATAGAGAAATGGCCCACTGTCTCATCAATCTTCTCTACAACTCTTGTATCCCACATCACCACAACCCCACCTGAAGCTCCATCTGAGCCACAATAAAGCCAATCTACATATGGTAACCCCCACAAGCTACGAACAATTCCTCTTGAAATTAAATTCAGCTTTCTTTCTTGTAGGCAAATGATATCTGCCCCCAGAGTTTGAAAAGATTTTGAAGACGCAGTCGTTTGTCCTTATCATTCAACCCTCTGAACGTTCCATGAAAGAATTCTAAGCTTCATGGACATAACACCAATCCCCTCTCCCTCTGACCCCTTGTTCTTTGCCTGACCCAGCCTCATAATTAACAGTACATACTAAGTTCTTCAATTCCCTACTTCCTTTTCCCACCGACTTCAGCAGCTTTGGCCAAGCTTCACCTTTAGTAAGGTTTTGATTTCGCCTACCTTCGATGTTTTGGAGAAGTTGTGTAAGTTCTTCTTCAAACTCCTCGAAAGATGCTCCCAGCACTAAACCAAACTCCTTTAGTGTTTCCTGGACCCATGGAGACTTTGGAGCTCCCCCCCCCCCCACCCTAAGATCGAAGCTTCAGATGTCTCATTGCTTCTAGCACTAGGCTCAACCATAGCCAATGGAACAACTTCCAGTGGTTCCTCCTCAGATTCCCAGCAAACCACCTCATTTTCCTCATTGGAGTGCATCGACTCCTCCCAGACCTCCGACACGTCCTCATCATCATCTCCTTCCATCTCACTTCCCGATTCGCACCAACCATGAGGTGTTGGGTCTTCTGGCTTCAATCCCTAGCCCTCGTACCCAAGAGCTAATGGAGTCGTCAATTCCCCTTCTTCCTTCTCCTCCGTATGCGACGGCACCGATCGAATCAACGACAAAGGGATCAACACCCTTCGCCCATCCTTGAGTTCCAGCATCTAGTCAGAAGACGACCCCCACACGCGATCCACACACATGGAGGGAGGTGCGGTCTCCAACCGAGGTAGTGGAGCCACAATTGCCACTCGTGGTTCAGATTGAGATGGGTGTGGAATTAGGGCATTCTCAAGTCTTCTTGATGGGTTAGTCTCTTTACCTGAGGAGACTTGGACACCCGGAGCTGCACTAGGTCCGGATCTGGGCCTCCATTCAAACTTGGGCTTTGGTTGTGTGTGAACTGGCCCCTCACTGACTTCAGATGTGGTATCCTGCCCGTGTGGGCCTGTTGTTGAATGGCCCAAAATAGTGGGGGATGTACTCGCAATAGTAGCCTTATGCACTGTCCAATTACCAACTTGCCCAATTTTGAAATTGAGGTTAAGAGATAATTTGATTACCCCGAAATCACTCATTTTGGATTCTGACTGTAAATTTTCCAAATTTAAAGTCAATGCATGCGAAAGTTTTGCCCCCGAAACTGGTAATGTCCCCATAGTAGTTTTTTTTTTCCTTTCTTGTCCCCCCCACCATCCTTTCCTCCATGTGCCCTATCGGACCCCACAGCCATTGCAGTAAACGTATCACCACCTTTTGATGGCCCTGCCTCAGTCGATGTAGTTGAATTCACCAACATAGTACGTTTCTTAACGGCAACTGATTTTGCTTCATAACCCATAAACCACTCCCATAGTTTATTTCACTGCAATGTGGTAGATGTCTTCCAGCGTATACTGAGCACTTGGGACTCTTCGGAGACTGAAGTTTTCCCAACATGACATGACATGACAGATATGGTTTAACCGGAATGAGAGGTGGTTGTAGAGAAGTGGCAATGAACCTAGGAGTCTGTGTTGTAGAGCGGTGAAGTATGCGACTGATTTCATTGAGATTCAAACTTGCAGCGACCATCAACAACAGGTACCAATGCAAGCGAAGTGGCAACCACCATGTTCTCAGGCTGTCAAAATAAACTTTCATGGGGTTAGCTTCAAGGGACTTGACTATGGCGGTCTTGGAGTCTTGATTCGGGATAGTGCTGGTTGTGTTCTCTCAGCCTGTTGTGAGAGAATGAACTTTTATGGTGATCCTTTGCGATTGTCAATGGAGGCTCTGTTGAGAGCCTTGACGTTTGGACGAGAGATGGGCCACCAATAATTTGGTGTGGAACTTGCAGTGATTTATTTAGGTTGGTAACTACTAGGGCTTCTTCTTTATATGGTCAGACACTTGGTTTCTAGTTTTACTAAGATAGAGTTTCACTATGTTAGAAAGTATTGTAACAAAGCTTGCTATACTCTAGCCATGGAAGCTCGGAACAGGGAGATTTTCTCTGTTTGAATGGAAGAATGTCCTTGTATTGAACCCATTGTACATGCTGATATAACTTATGAATAAAATAAGCTATTGTTTTTTATAAATAATAATAATAATAATTTAACATTGGGCAAAATGATTGGAATTCAATGATGGTGTTGTACAATAAGAGAAACTAAGACTTGCATTGGTGGTAGAACTAAGCACAACGTTAATGGTAATAATTACTTGCTGTAATATTTTGTCCAAAAGTTGAAGAATTGTATTGTGAAAGAAAACAAAAAGTGAAGAAAAGAAATAGTTGTGATTGAATGCATAATCAAAGCTTTTTTTTTGTTTCCAATAATGTAGTGAATCTTACCAAAGAATAGCCCTTTGGATTTACCTCTAGGTAGTAAAACCTACGGGTACCTAACTCCATCTACGAGTTGCAAGTCAGTGCTTAGAAAATAATGAAATTATACAAGTCATTAAGGTGTTGCTTACAATAAAGTATCACTTAGGTATGTGATTTTGATTAAACTTGGAGTTTGTCGAGTGTTCCAATTATAGTAAAATGAGACTTTTTTCTTTCTTCCTCTGGTGTGTGTGAATTTGATGGTTATTTGAGAGTTTTGATTATTTTTAGTGCAAGTATTCAAGTAAGGGTTTGATATTGATGGCTAAGGAAACTTGAATGGAGACAAGCAACGGAGCTACAAAACTGCCTCAACTCCATTCCCTTTAAGAATGTTCAAATGTTTTCAGTTAGGATATGGTAGCAATTTTGTATTGATGTCTTTTCCCTATTTTTCTTTTATTTGTATTATGATATTTGCCAGTTATATTTATATTGCTTCATGTAGCGCATCAATAGAATTATGAATTTGTCCATCACTATTTTTTCACTAATCACTTTGTGCAAGAAATCAGAAAAATAATTTTAATTTATTTATTTATTTTTTAACTTAGGGAATGTTTCTAAAGAAGAGTCTTTTGGACTCGCTTCTATGCAGTAAAACCTACAAGCAACTGACCCCACCCGCCAAGAAATCAGTAAAATACTTGTTACCTTTAGTTGTAAAATTGTAATATGGTAGATATTTTGCAATTGTATATAATACATATATGATTAATTGTTTATATCATTAAAGAGCTACCAAAAAGGGAATAAGATGGATTATTGGAATATTTGATAGACAAGGCTTTGTTTTGCTGCTACATTTAAGTAGATGCAAAGGGCATAGACTGAACATTTTTTTTTTTTTAAACTTGATTTGGGTTACATTTTGATAAATTAATGGTTTTTATTTATCTAAGCGGGTTCTCTTTCAAGGTTAGTGGAGAACGGTGAAGATTCAATATCAAAGGAGGAAAGAAGGAAGAAAAAGGATATGGACGATTGTTAAAGAAGTGCAGTTCAAGCAAAGTTGCAAGAGAAAATTGAGGTGTGTATTCTTTAAGATAATGTAGATTCAAAACTACGTAGTGATAACGCTTTTATGAAGGAAAATTTTGTTGATTCATCATATGATATTATTTTATATTTTCTATTTTGTTTTTTATTTTTTTATTTTTCTAAAAACTATCCAAATGTCTTAGAGGTGCTGCAATATAGGTCTTAGGGCTCTTAGGTGCTGCAATATAGGTTTTAGGACCTCTCTTTCCCAAAGGAAATATGTACTTGATCTTTTGTTTGAAACTGGGCTCTTAGGTGCTCGTCCTGTTGATACTCTTATGGACTCTACTATTAAACTTGATGTTGAGCAAGGTGAACAGTTTATTGATGTTGGTCGACGACACTTAGTTGGAAAGTTGATTTTTCCAACCGTTACTCGTCCTAACATTAGTTATGTCGTTGGTATTGTTAGTCAATATATGCATTCTCCTTGTCAACCTCATTTTGTCATTATTTGTCGTATATTATGTTATTTGAAAGGAGCTCCTAGGCAAGGACTATTATATAGGTCTTCTGCTTGCTTGTTTAGTTACTAGTTTTAGTGATGCTGACTAGGCTGCTAGTCGCTTTGATAGGTAGTCGACCTTTGGCCATTGTACGTTTGTTGGCAATAACCTTGTCACTTTGTGTAGTAAAAAAGCAGAATGTCATTGCTCGCTATAGTTTGAGTATAGAGCTATGCCTCATTCTGCTTCTGAAATGTTATGGGTTCATTCTTTCCTTCAAGATCTTGGTGTTTCCTACTTCCATCGAGATGTATTGCGATAATCAGGCAACTATCTTTATTTCCAACAATCCTGTTTTCCATGAACGTACCTAACATATCGAGGTTGATTGTCATTGTACTAGAGATTTATTAATGAGGAAACAAATTGTCACTCTATTCGCTTGTATGATCAGCTAGGTAATATCCTTACTAAGCCATTAGCTCAAGTTGCCTTCCAACGGATGTCTTCCTAGCGAAGCATACTTGATCT
>OU015763.1:474881-549806 GCA_907173295.1 Fagus sylvatica | reverse complement strand
AAAATGAACAAGCCCAAAAGGCCCACATGGCCACTAAAGCCCACAAGGCCCAAAAGCTTATCCTTTCTTTCAAGCCGCATCACACCGGATTGTGGCCCCAAAGGACCTTTAATGAAGCTCACGTGGGAGCTTTGAATAATGAAGAAAGAGAAGTAAGAAAAAGAAAAGAAAAAGAAAGAAAGCTTTTCACGTGGGGCAGCTGGAAAGGAATAAAGAAAGGAGAAAAAAAGAAAGAAAAAAAAGAAAGAAGAGACAAAAAGAAGTGTGCGGCAGGTGGAAGACTAAAGAAAAGAAAAGAAAGAAAAAAGAAAGATAAAGAATAGAGTGTGCAGTAAGCTGGAAAGAGCAAAAGAGAGAAGCACAATCCAGGCGACTGGATTGATGGTCCAGGCGACTGGATTAGGTAGAAACTCCAGAATCTCCAAATCTTAAGAATCCAGTCGACTAGCTTAGTGTTCCAGGCGACTGGATTAGGCAGTAACTCCAGACCTCCAAATCCAGTCGACTGGATGCTGTTCCAGGCGACTGGATTCGCGCGAATTCAGTTTAATGAAGGCCCATTTTGTGTTTTAAAACGCTCCAAGTTCAAGACCCATTGGACCCAATTTGTTTAGGCCTTGAATTCCGAATTGGACAGCTGGGATTAGGGTTTATTTGGGGTTTAGATATAAAAGACCCACACTCTTACACTCTTACTCTGTCTCTACCTCCCTCTTTCTCCCAAGCTTAGGTTTTCACTCCCATGGTTGCTTAAGCCTCTTGCTAGGGTTTGGGGCTATGTCTTCTGTATAACGGTATGAGTACTTTGTAGTTCCTTCTATTTTTAATGCTAAATAACAGTTGATTGTTAATTTATTGATTCCTAATTTATGTATGTTTTATTCCGTACTTTCTATAAGTTTAATCATGTTTTTCTTATGATTAAGGGGGAATATTTCATGGTTTTAATTAGGTATCGTGTTTTATAAATTGAAATGTTTTTCTAAATATTATTTTAGCCACTTTATTTTCTCCGGTAATATAGTGTTCCTGAGTTTTCTTAGTTTAACCATGTCAAGAGCTTTTTAAAAGGAAAATAATCAACTTGTATACTGTTATTAAAACAAGATTTTTAATCGGGATTATAAGGGAATCATACTGGTATAGAGAAACACCTCGAAATCCTATTGTCTTTTTACATATATTCTTTTCAAAATTTCCACAAACCAAATCTATTTTACCCTTCTTACATATTGAATCACATTGTCTTTTGAAAACACAACTCCTTGAGGATCGACAACTCCTTACACGTATTACAAGGTACCGTTTATTATTGAGCGACATCAAGATGACTGCGCAATTCGCACTTATTAATTAGTAACAAGGTGAACTTTTTTATAGTTCGATCTTAACAAAGACGAGAGAGTGTGTGTGTGTGTGTGTGTGTGGAGAGAGAGAGAAGAAAAGATGAACTGAGAGTTGAAAAAATGAAAAAGCAAAAAAAAAAAAAAAAATTCAATAAAAAAATGTGTTCAGTAATTTTTAATGACGTGGATAAAACGACATAGTTTTGATAAAGTACGTCATTGACACTAAAGAAAATGGCATTTTAAATTTTGCCAAAAGACTAAAAAAAAAAGAGTACCAAATGAGGAAATGGTGATATGAGAAAGAAAATGTGCGAAAGTAGAAAAGTAAGATCAAGTTGGATTTTGGAGTGGATATTAGATACCACATATTTACTTATTTACATAAATACCATATTTGATTTTTTTTTTTTCTTTTAATAAGCAAGATGATCACTTTAATTTTTTTGTGAAGCCATGGTCACTTTATTAGGATTTTTTCTTTGAAAAAAAAAAAAACCCTATATTATATTCATTAATTTACATTACCTAGTTTAATCATAGTAATTATTTATAACATTTTTTTACTAATATATTAATATATAAGGATAGTTTCGAAACGGTACACCGCTATTGAAATATTTTGTTGCATTAACTAATCTATAAGGGTCTTTGGAATGAAATTCAAAACTTTAGTGTTAAGTTGCATGAAAGATAATACATATGCAAATCACGTGACTTGTGAGCTCACACATGACAAATCACAAGTCACGTGTTTAATACGTGACTAACTTTTTCCATGAAAGTTAACACCAATTTAGATGACATGAGTCATTGTAACAACTCTCTCAAATTATAGGGTAAATTGATCAAATCAAAAGTTTTGGGGGACATTGTAAATCGAGTGAGAGATTAGAGTGAAAGACCATAATATCCCCTCCTGAAAGAAGTACATAAATATAATTTTTATTTTATGTATTGGGTTTTATGTTTTTATCATTTAAAAGAGGTGATGTGATGTTGCTTAATTCGAGACTGTAAGTATGAGTTTTAACATCATATCTTTATTGAATGTAATCTTTTTTGGGTTTTTGCCTTTTTCTAAGAGCCGGTTTGGGTCAGCTGTTGGAAGAAATATTTTATTTAAGAAATTGGCAATATTATTGTCGTTTTCACACACATGATGAAAAATACAATTTTTTTCTATCATTCCAACATTTTCTATACTCTCCCTTTTTCTTCCCCAACCAAATAAATTCTTAATATTTTCCATCAAATTAACGGAAAAAAATCAATTCTTTTGAAGAAGGTGTCCGGACCATTATTATACTCCTACATGGAGGATAAACCCCCATCTGGGCTTAGTTGTCTCATAAAAAAATAAAAAGTCAAGGCTAGTAGGAGAGAGCTCTGATCGCCATCTTCGTGTTACTGATTCTATTGAGGTTAGTCTTCTTATCTATCTGTACTCATATTATCTCATTAAAGGCGAGGTTTATGCTTTTGGAAGGAAGTGCTTGAGCCTATTACACGGTATTTATATGCCTTCTTTTTTATTAGGAAAATTGACTAGACTGTATGCCACTGGGTGTTCAATTCTGCCAAGATCAGCGATTTTCTGTGTTAAATCTGATCTGATTTTAAGCGGTTCATAATTAAACCAATTTTTCTTGCGGAATGAAAGAATTTATGGAGGTAATAGCTAGCTGAAAAGGTTTCTTTGGGAGTCAATTCTGATTTTATTTTCTACGGTTACAGGAGTAAAATAAAATTTGGGTGCTCACCTTTTCCTTTCATTGAAGTCAACGCTAGGTAGTGGGAGCTGGAAGTTCAATATCTCTTGCTGCGAGGTCCTGATCACCAGCTCCATGTTGGTGATTTCTTAACGCTGCTGCACTGATTCTATTAATGGTTAGTCTTCTTATCCATCTATAGAATTCTCTCATTAATGTAAAGTTACGCCTTTAGAAGGAAGTGCTTGAGCCTGTTACACGGTATTTATATGCCTTCTTTTTTATTGGGGCAAATGACTAGACTGTATGTTGAAGAGATCAAAATCAACAGAGATTTACATGGTTTGGTAGTGTGCCTACATCCATGGGAGCGGCTAAGAATTCCACTATATAATAACAAAACCCTAACCATATACATTGAATTTCCCAATATATCCATACCGCACCACCCCAACCTATTATGGGCCAGGCATAATGGCCTCTAAACTAGAGACCCGTGTTACTAATTCATTTAGAATATAAGCCACTGATGTAGAACAGAAGCATAAATGGGCTGTGATGCCAATTTTGATGTAGGAGCTGGTTCAATTTAAATTAAGTTTACTACAACCAAGGCAGTTTGGTAATTTCCAGATTTTCTGGAATGGGCTGTCCTTGGCTGTACAAAAGGCTCATAAGTCTTATTTTGTGTTTTGAGTCATTTTCCTATTTGGTTTAGAAGTTTTAAGTACTTTTTCTTTGTTATTAGTAATCCTAGACTTTCTGGGAATAGATTAGGAGTCTTAGTCCTTTTAGGAAAGGATTTGGCAATAGCCTATATAAAGGCTTTATTGTAGTCTGTTGATCCCTCTGTCACTTCTCCATTCTTCGAGGGAGGTCTTGTGTAGTATTGCTGAGATTGGGAAGCCACCGATGACTCTTCTTTCTGGGTTTGATGTCTTGGGGTTTGTAAGGGTCAATGAATCATCACGGCATGGGTTCGAAGATGATGATGAGGAGGACGAAGGTGAGGATGATATCCTGGTGGTGTGGGAGGACTCGATGCTCTCAAAGGGGGGAAGGGAACTGGTGTGTTTGGAAAATGACAACACCCCTTTGGATATTACGCCATTGGCCATGTCGAAACCTCTCGAAAAAGAAATCTTTGGTGGGGAGCTCTTGGAAAAGGTTGCAAGCGAGGAAGCACCACTGTCGGAGTGGGTTTTGGACAAACTTCAAAGGTTCGGAGAATATCTGGGGGCCTTGTATGAAGGATAAGAGATGGAGATCATGGATTTACTCATGGCGATTGATGCAAGATATCAACAATTTGCTCGTGAGGAGGGAGTAAAAAGAAACCCGGCAAAATCTGGGGGAAAAAGAATTTGAGAGTTGAAAAATTTGATTAGTACTATCCATTATGATTATGTCTCAACCAAATGCAGAAATAAAAATAGGGATAGGGTGTTCTTGGTCTTCCTTATTCCCAACATGTTGATAAGGATAAAGAAAACTGACTTTGTTGGATTCCTACTAGGAATGGTCTTTTTGAAGTTAAGTCGTTCTATAAGGTGCTTACTAACTGAAATACTTAGCTTTTCCCATGGAAAATGACATGGAAGGTTAGGGATCCAACCAAAGTAGCTTTCTTTGCATGGACGTCAGCTCGAGGAAAGATTTTAACTATGGAAAATTTGAGGAAGAGACATATTCGTATTGTTGAGTGTGTTGCATTTGTAAAGTTTGTGAGGAAGAGGCATATTTCAAGATTGAGGTGATTTTCCCTTTTCCTCCAAAACACTTTTCTAGAATTTGCATGGGAATTTATTCTCTAGCATCATTTTGTCCATAGGGTAATAATATATGGCCATCTGAAGTTATCGGTACCATTTTAGCCTTGCCAACAAGTGCTTAAATATGTTGCTACTTGGTATTGTCCACTCACGGGACTGTACATGTGATCAACGAGACACATGTTAACCATGATCTGTTTGACTACCTATACATATATACATGCTTTATTATTGCTTAATTTGATATATGTATTTAGAAAGAAATTTTTTGGTTAGACTATATTTCCATACTAGTCATTTTAAAGAAATTATTATGTTTTTCATTATTCCGTGTAACTTATATTACACGTTTCTGTTTGGATTTTTATGAAAGAAAAACTCTTACCTGTTAGCTTGGCCCATCTTGTTGGGCACTATGTATTATGTTAGTTACTGAGCTATCAAGCCTACCCTTTCTTATTCTAATAATTTTAGGTTGATGTTTAGAGCTTTGAGGGAAGAATTGACATAAGCAGATTTTTGTGGAGTTGTAGAGAGTTGTTTATTAGTTATTTATTGAATGTTTGGATTTTTTTTGGTACTTAGTAGATCCTTTCATTTTTTAAAATTTTTAATATGTTATTTTCTAGTTAGAGTTTTTAATTGAACATGTTTATTTGAGACATTATTATGGAGGTACTTTTTTTTACCTTGATTTTTTTAACAAGGTTTAGGCATGCTCTGTATGTGAGAGTAGTTTTGTACAAGTTTTTGATATGTTAGTTTTTTGGTCGTATAAGTCTACAAAGATATGGATTGGGGTTATGTCATTTTACTGGCTTCTATGGCTATCCCAAAAATGTCTATGTGCCACTGGTCTTGGTAGTTGCTCCTGACACTTGAGACAATGCAACAATCTGCCATGGCTAGTCCTTGGAGATTTCAATGAGATCATTAGCTTGAATTTGAAGGGAAGAGTGAATCAGATGGAGACCTAGATGCTAGGCTTTTGAGATGCAATTTAGGATTGTCATCTTCATGACCTTGGGTATTGAGGACCATAGTTTACCTGGAGCAATTGACAAATTGGAATTGAGTTGGTGTCATAAAGGTTGGATCGGGAGCTATGCACGAAGGAGTGGCTCGATTTATTCCCAACTGTTTAGGTGTGACATCATGTGATGGCCACTTTTGACCATCTTACGATTCTTCTCACCTTGATTGGAGAAGAGTCTCTCATGATTCGGCAACCTAGGCGTTTTCATTTTGAAGCAACTTGGATAAGATTTGAGTCTTGTGAATAGGTGATCAGGGCAACTTGGAGTTCTATAAATGCGAGAACCAAAATGTTTTAGCTTTTGCAGAAGATCAAGGCCTGCCATTTAGCCTTGATGGAATGGTGCAAATGAGATGTCCATGTGAACCCTCGACATATTAGAGAAGGACAACAACAATTACAAGATTTGGAAGCAAGAAGACAAAATGGTGATGAGGAGTCACAACTAGAGGCAGTGCAAGAATTGTTAGGGCAAGAAGAAATCTTTTGGCAGCAGAGGTCAAGGATTAGTTGGTTGAAGGAGGGAAACCAAAATACAAGGGTTGTCCATGCTTTTTTTTTTATAAGTAATAAGTTTTATTGAAGAAAGAAGCCAACAAGTATACTAGGCATATACTTGATGGACAAGGAATCTAGTGTTACAAGAATTCTAAAAAATCCTGAAAAGAAGCCAAGGAGAACAAATTAGTGGATTGCATCCACTCAAATAGAGTTCTAAAAAACAGCAGCTTCAGCTCATCAATACTCGTCTCGCTACCCTCAAAAGTCCTCAAATTACGCTCCCTCCATAAACACCACATGAGGCAATGAGGTACAGCAGTCCATATTCTGGAATGTCTCTGTCTGGGCAGACCAATAAACCTGCCTTCAATCAGCTCTCTCACATGCTGTGGCATAATCCAAGTCACCCCAAAGAGCGACAAAATGGTGTCCCATAACTCCTTTGCCACCAGGCAATGCATAAAAAGGTGGTCCATAGATTCTCCATCAACCTTACACATGCAACACCAGCTAATAATCACAATCTTCCGCTTTCTTAAGTTATCAGCCGTAAGAACCTTGCCCAAGGCAACAGTCCACATAAAGAAGGCTACCCGGGGAGGCACTTTTGGCTTCCAAATGCCTTTCCAATGGAAAGGCAATGAAAAGGGATGACTCAAGCAGCTGTAGTAGGACTTAACAGTAAACCCTTTCTCTGGATTTTGTTGCCAACAAAGAGTATCTTCCCCACGACCCTCCAGGGACACCGGATAAATCAGTTTGAGAAAGGAATTCATAGAATCCATCTCCCAATCCTGAACATTGCGCACAAAATTCAATTCCCAATGTAAGGAACCATTTCCAAATTGCATAAGCGCAGCCACAGATTCATCTTTGTCACCAGAAATCATAAAAAGCGCCGGGTATGCTACCTTTAAAGGTGCATCACCACACCAAAGATCATGCCAAAACCTCACCAAACCCCCATCCCCCACTTTATAGGACAGAAAAGGTAGAAATATATACCACCCTTCCTGATAAACTTCCATATGCTCACCCCATAGGGGCCTCGCACTATACCCGAGCACCACCCACCCCAAATATTTCCATATTTAACCTCCACAACCCTCCTCCACAACACCTCCCGGTCCGTCCCATATCGCCATAACCATTTACCTAGTAGGGCTTTGATTGAATCTCCGCAGATTTTTCACTCCCAACCCACCACAATGTAATGGTTCACATATCTTAGCCCAATTGACCAAGTGGACTTTGTGAGAATCCCCCATCTCACTCCATAAAAAATCCCTTTGTAATTTCTCTAACCGTGATGCCACACCAGCGGGGAGATGGAAGAGGGAAAGAAAGTAAGTCGGTAAATTTGAAAGGGTACTTTGAGTAAAGTAAGCTTACCTCCTTTGGATAAATAAATTCGTTTCCAACCAGTTAATCTTTTCTCCATCTTCTCAAGAATTGGGTTCCAAATGCTGGTAGAGTTGAATTTGGCTCCCACTGGTAATCCTAAGTAAGTCATTGGGAGAGCAGAAACTTTACAGCCCAAAATTTCCACTAAATCCCCAATGTGAGGGACATTACCCACAGGAACCATTTCTGATTTACTTTAATTAATCTTCAGCCCAGAAGCAGCCTCGAACCATGTAAACACATACCGAAGGTACTCCAATTGACACTGATCAGTAGTGCAGAAAATTAATGTATCATCCGCAAATAATAAGTGTGAAACCATTAAAGTATTCCCCTCCATTGGGCCAACAGAAAATCTTGATATATACCCACCAGTAATAGCACGGTCTACCATGCGGCTGAAGGTCTCTATGACTATGACAAAGAGTAGTGGAGATAAAGGATCTCCTTGCCTAATCCGACGGGAACTCGCAAAAAAACCTTGAGGACTGCCATTAACAAGAATTGAAAAATGGACGGTAGAAATACAATACCAAATCCAGTTACACCATTGCCTAGAGAACCCACATCTTCTCAACAAATAAACAAGAAAATCCCAACTCATGTGGTCATAGGCCTTCTCAATGTCTAACTTATAAAGGACTACAGGTGGACCTTGCTTTAGTCAGCAGTCTAAAATCTCATTTGCAATTAAAACAGAATCAAGTATTTGTCTCATTTGCACAAAAGCATTTTGAGAATCCGAAACTAGCTTGGACAACACTGTTTTCAAACGGTTCGCCAGAAGCTTAGATAAAATCTTATAAATCCCTCCCACTAAACTGATAGGCCTGAAGTCCTTAACCTCCACAGCCTCATTCTTCTTGGGAATAAGAGTCAAAAGAGTTGCATTCATGCTTTTCTCAAAAGTACCCATAACATGAAAGTAATGTATTACCTCCAGTATGTTGGTATGAAGAATCTCCTAGTAAAACTGAAAGAAAGCCATTGGGAAACTATCGAGACCGGGAGCTTTGCCACCATTAAACCCTTTTAGAACTCCTACTACCTCTTCATCATCAAAAGGTCTGTCTAACCATTCAGCATCTTCAGCAGATATGCAGAAAAACCAAGCCCATCCAGCTTTGGTCTCCATCCCACATCTTTCGTATACAACCTAGTATAGAATTGAGTAATGGATTCAGAGATAGCTTGCTGGTTAGTAGACAACTCCCCATCAATTAAAAGAGTGGAAATGGAGTTATGCCTACGGTTTGAATTAGCCATTGCATGAATTTTTTTGGTATTTTTATCCCCTTCATTGAGCCATGTCGCTTGAGACTTTTGACGCCAGCTAATTTCCTCAAGGAGAAGAGTTTTCTCAAGATCTATCTGAATAATCTCTTTCTGAGCTTTTTCAGTAGCAGTCAAAGGACGCCCTTCAGCCACTGTATCCCACTACTGAAGATCATACATTAGCTTTGTCTTTTTAATCCCCACATTACCAAAACTCTCCGAATTCCATGTCTTTAAATCAGCCTTGAGGGTCTTGAGTTTATTGGCCAATATAAAGCTGGGAGTACCATTAAATTGATAAGAAGCCCACCATTGTTGAACATGATCCAGAAAACCTTCCGCTCTAAGCCACATGTTTTCAAAGCGGAAATGACGTCTACATTTCTGGAATTGGCAACACTCTAAAGTGATAGGAAAATGGTCCGACATCAATCTTGGCATCTTACGTTGAACAATACAAGGGAACTTATCTTCCCAATCCGGAGAAAACAAAAATCTATCAAGACGAGACATAGCTTCCCTTTCTTTGCCATTAGACCAAGTAAATCTGCCCCCTTCTAATAGAGGATCGACCAAACCTATGGAAGATATAAAATCGGAGAACCCCTGCATAGCTGGAGAGAAAAACTGCCCACCCACACGTTCCGAAGGGAACCTGACCACATTAAAGTCTCCCTTAATGCACCAAGGAGAACCCCACCAGCTATGAAGGCAAGCCAACTCCTCCCACATTAACAACCTGTCCCGCACAGTTTGAGGAACATACACCCCTGAGAACACCCATTCGTGATGGTTAAACACAGAGTGAAATTTACATGAAATAGAGAAATGGCCCACTGTCTCATCAATCTTCTCTACAACTCTTGTATCCCACATCACCACAACCCCACCTGAAGCTCCATCTGAGCCACAATAAAGCCAATCTACATATGGTAACCCCCACAAGCTACGAACAATTCCTCTTGAAATTAAATTCAGCTTTCTTTCTTGTAGGCAAATGATATCTGCCCCCAGAGTTTGAAAAGATTTTGAAGACGCAGTCGTTTGTCCTTATCATTCAACCCCCAAATGTTCCACAAAAGAATTCTAAGCTTCATGGACATAAAACCAATCCCCTCTCCCTCTGACCCCTGTTCTTTGCCGACCCAGCCTCATAATTAACAGTACATACTAAGTTCTTCAATTCCCTACTTCCTTTTCCCACCGACTTCAGCAGCTTTGGCCAAGCTTCACCTTTAGTAAGGTTTTGATTTCGCCTACCTTCGATGTTTTGGAGAAGTTGTGTAAGTTCTTCTTCAAACTCCTCGAAAGATGCTCCCAGCACTAAACCAAACTCCTTTAGTGTTTCCTGGACCCATGGAGACTTTGGAGCTCCCCCCCCCCCCACCCTAAGATCGAAGCTTCAGATGTCTCATTGCTTCTAGCACTAGGCTCAACCATAGCCAATGGAACAACTTCCAGTGGTTCCTCCTCAGATTCCCAGCAAACCACCTCATTTTCCTCATTGGAGTGCATCGACTCCTCCCAGACCTCCGACACGTCCTCATCATCATCTCCTTCCATCTCACTTCCCGATTCGCACCAACCATGAGGTGTTGGGTCTTCTGGCTTCAATCCCTAGCCCTCGTACCCAAGAGCTAATGGAGTCGTCAATTCCCCTTCTTCCTTCTCCTCCGTATGCGACGGCACCGATCGAATCAACGACAAAGGGATCAACACCCTTCGCCCATCCTTGAGTTCCAGCATCTAGTCAGAAGACGACCCCCACACGCGATCCACACACATGGAGGGAGGTGCGGTCTCCAACCGAGGTAGTGGAGCCACAATTGCCACTCGTGGTTCAGATTGAGATGGGTGTGGAATTAGGGCATTCTCAAGTCTTCTTGATGGGTTAGTCTCTTTACCTGAGGAGACTTGGACACCCGGAGCTGCACTAGGTCCGGATCTGGGCCTCCATTCAAACTTGGGCTTTGGTTGTGTGTGAACTGGCCCCTCACTAACTTTAGATGTGGTATCCTGCCCGTGTGGGCCTGTTGTTGAATGGCCCAAACTAGTGGGGGATGTACTCGCAATAGTAGCCTTATGCACTGTCCAATTACCAACTTGCCCAATTTTGAAATGAGGTTAAGAGATAATTTGATTACCCCGAAATCACTCATTTTGGATTCTGACTGTAAATTTTCCAAATTTAAAGTCAATGCATGCGAAGTTTTGCCCCCAAACTGGTAATGTCCCCATAGTAGTTTTTTTTTTCCTTTCTTGTCCCCCCCACCATCCTTTCCTCCATGTGCCCTATCGGACCCCACAGCCATTGCAGTAAACGTATCACCACCTTTTGATGGCCCTGCCTCAGTCGATGTAGTTGAATTCACCAACATAGTACGTTTCTTAACGGCAACTAATTTCGCTTCATAACCCATAAACCACTCCCATAGTTTATTTCACTGCAATGTGGTAGATGTCTTCCAGCGTATACTGAGCACTTGGGACTCTTCGGAGACTGAAGTTTTCCCAACATGACATGACATGACAGATATGGTTTAACCGGAATGAGAGGTGGTTGTAGAGAAGTGGCAATGAACCTAGGAGTCTGTGTTGTAGAGCGGTGAAGTATGCGACTGATTTCATTGAGATTCAAACTTGCAGCGACCATCAACAACAGGTACCAATGCAAGCGAAGTGGCAACCACCATGTTCTCAGGCTGTCAAAATAAACTTTCATGGGGTTAGCTTCAAGGGACTTGACTATGGCGGTCTTGGAGTCTTGATTCGGGATAGTGCTGGTTGTGTTCTCTCAGCCTGTTGTGAGAGAATGAACTTTTATGGTGATCCTTTGCGATTGTCAATGGAGGCTCTGTTGAGAGCCTTGACGTTTGGACGAGAGATGGGCCACCAATAATTTGGTGTGGAACTTGCAGTGATTTATTTAGGTTGGTAACTACTAGGGCTTCTTCTTTATATGGTCAGACACTTGGTTTCTAGTTTTACTAAGATAGAGTTTCACTATGTTAGAAAGTATTGTAACAAAGCTTGCTATACTCTAGCCATGGAAGCTCGGAACAGGGAGATTTTCTCTGTTTGAATGGAAGAATGTCCTTGTATTGAACCCATTGTACATGCTGATATAACTTATGAATAAAATAAGCTATTGTTTTTTATAAATAATAATAATAATAATTTAACATTGGGCAAAATGATTGGAATTCAATGATGGTGTTGTACAATAAGAGAAACTAAGACTTGCATTGGTGGTAGAACTAAGCACAACGTTAATGGTAATAATTACTTGCTGTAATATTTTGTCCAAAAGTTGAAGAATTGTATTGTGAAAGAAAACAAAAAGTGAAGAAAAGAAATAGTTGTGATTGAATGCATAATCAAAGCTTTTTTTTTGTTTCCAATAATGTAGTGAATCTTACCAAAGAATAGCCCTTTGGACTTACCTCTAGGTAGTAAAACCTACGGGTACCTAACTCCATCTACGAGTTGCAAGTCAGTGCTTAGAAAATAATGAAATGATACAAGTCATTAAGGTGTTGCTTACAATAAAGTATCACTTAGGTATGTGATTTTGATTAAACTTGGAGTTTGTCGAGTGTTTCAATTATAGTAAAATGAGACTTTTTTCTTCTTCCTCTGGTGTGTGTGAATTTGATGGTTATTTGAGAGTTTTGATTATTTTTAGTGCAAGTATTCAAGTAAGGGTTTGATATTGATGGCTAAGGAAACTTGAATGGAGACAAGCACGGAGCTACAAAACTGCCTCAACTCCATTCCCTTTAAGAATGTTCAAATGTTTTCAGTTAGGATATGGTAGCAATTTTGTATTGATGTCTTTTCCCTATTGTTCTTTTATTTGTATTCTGATATTTGCCAGTTATATTTATATTGCTTCATGTAGCGCATCAATAGAATTATGAATATGTCCATCACTATTTTTTCACTAATCACTTTGTGCAAGAAATCAGAAAAATAATTTTAATTTATTTATTTATTTTTTAACTTAGGGAATCTTTCTAAAGAAAAGTCTTTTGGACTCACTTCTAGGAAGTAAAACCTACAGGCAACTGACCCCACCTACCAAGAAATCAGTAAAATACTTGTTACCTTTAGTTATAAAATTGTTCGGTTAATGATAATTAATATGGTAGATATTTTGCAATTGTATATAATACATATATGATTAATTGTTAATATCATTAAAGAGCTACCAAAAAGGGAATAAGATGGATTATTGGAATATTTGATAGACAAGGCTTTGTTTTGCTGCTACATTTAACTAGATGCAAAGGGCATAGACTGAACATTTTTTTTTTTTTAAAGCTTGATTTGGGTTACATTTTGATAAATTAATGGTTTTTATTTATCTAAGCGGATTCTCTTTCAAGGTTAGTGGAGAACGGTGAAGATTCAATATCAAAGGAGGAAAGAAGGAAGAAAAAGGATATGGACGATTGTTAAAGAAGTGCAGTTCAAGCAAAGTTGCAAGAACAAATTGAGGTGTGTATTCTTTAAGATAATGTAGATTCAAAACTACGTAGTGATAACGCTTTTATGAAGGCAAATTTTGTTGATTCATCATATGATATTATTTTATATTTTCTATTTTGTTTTTTATTTATTTTTCTAAAAACTATCCAAATGTCTTAGAGTTGCTGCAATATAGGTCTTAGGGCTCTTAGGTGCTGCAATATAGGTTTAGGATCTCTCTTTCCCATAGGAAATATGTACTTGATCTTTTGTTTGAAACTGGGCTCTTAGGTGCTCGTCCTGTTGATACTCCTATGGACTCTACTGTTAAACTTGATGGTGAGCACGGTGAACAGTTTATTGATGTTGGTCGACGACGCTTTGTTGGAAAGTTGATTTTTCCAACCGTTACTTGTCCTAACATTAGTTATGTCGTTGGTATTGTTAGTCAATATATGCATTCTCCTTGTCAACCTCATTTTGTCATTTTGAAGCTATTTGTCATATATTATGTTATTTGAAAGGAGCTCCTAGGCAAGGACTATTATATAGGTCTTCTGCTTGCTTGTTTAGTTACTAGTTTTAGTGATGCTGACTAGGCTGCTAGTTGCTCTGATAGGCGGTCGACCTTTGGCTATTGTACGTTTGTTGGCAATAACCTTGTCACTTTGTGTAGTAAAAAAGCAGAATGTCGTTGCTCGCTATAGTTTGAGTATAGAGCTATGGCTCATTCTGCTTCTGAAATGTTATGGGTTCATTCTTTCCTTCAAGATCTTGGTGTTTCCTACTTCCATAGAGATGTATTGCGATAATCAGGCAACTATCTTTATTTCCAACAATCATGTTTTCTATGAACGTACCTAACATATCGAGGTTGATTGTCATTTTACTAGAGATTTATTAATGAGGAAACAAATTGTCACTCTATTCGCTTATATGATCAGCTAGGTAATATCCTTACTAAGCCATTAGCTCAAGTTGCCTTCCAACGGATGTCTTCCTAGCGAAGGATACTTGATCTGTATGCTCCAAGCCTGAGGGGGACTATCAGTGCTAATTATGTTGTTATTTACGATTGGCTTGTTATTCTTGTATTAGCTTAAGGATATTATTGAAATTGTTTCATACCAGGAGAATATAAATATATGCTACGATGAAGGGACTAAACAATTAAGCCCTAAACCTATTCCCTTTAATGTTGGTCGAGAATGTGAAGAGGTTCTTGATATTTCTCATTTACTCTTTGCACATGACCACTAGTGTTTTGTGATGCCTGCCATGAACAACTTGGCTACCTTTGTTGTGTTCTTATTTGCTTTGCAGTTGTGTTTGGACTTAACTTGAACAAAAATGATTTGGTGAGTATCACTGGTCTCATAGCTATCTTAGGGTGTAAGGTGGGATCCTTACCTAGTGATTTGTTCTTCAATGCAAAGAAGGTGGTTTGGTTATTCGAAATCTTAGTTCTTTTAATCTAGCCGTATTAGGAAAGTGATGCCAACATCTGTGATTGAGCTCTTGGAATGTGTTTGAAAATCTAGCCGTAAAAAATTTGATTTTGGAGTTCAAATGTGTTTTTGATTTTTGAAATCTCTCAATCTGACTATGTTCTGGGCCCCGCCAATGAAGATATATGTTTGTATCGAAACTAGTTTCATTCTGGGGTTTGCCACCGACCTATGCGCGGTTTTTGGGCCTTGTCACAAGTATATTGTGGCTGTAGTCACCAATACTGTTTGGTATCCGTATATGAATCTGTATTTATATTTGTATTTGTATCTGTATTTGAATCTATATTTGTATCTATGTTTGTGTCTGTATTTATTTCTGAATATGTTAATTTGCTATTTTCAAATAAAATTATATTTTATTTTGTGAACCAAAACCAATATTTGTCTATTTTAAATCATTTTATCAAAATCACTGTTTAAGAGTTTTGTACTAATTATGTATATTCGTTTTTACCAAAAGTATGTTTGATCTAGTTGGATAAGGATTTTAGTTATTTACTGGGTTTCTCTCTTGCCCCTTTTCTTTCCCCGTTTCAGATTCTGAGGATTAGCTATTGCTAATGTTGCAAGGGAGTATCGTGGGAAGAAAGTTAGACAGGATTATTAAGCATATCATATTTGCTATTTTAGTGATTTTATGAGAGACCTTTGTTTAAGATAAATTTTGGATTAGTGATGTTATGGAATTTAATTATTTGATACATTTTTGGTTAGTGGATAATTTTGGAGATTTTAATTTCATTGGTGTTGACCTTGCACACTCGTAAGGCAAAGCTCTATGGGTGCGTAGCCGTTGTCACGTGTCAAGCTGATGCTTTGGGTTCGGGGTGTGACATAAAGACTTTATTCCAAGTGCCTATACAAATCCTATTTCTTGGACTAACTTCTTTACCCGCACCCATCCATCAAAGTGCAGGGACTCTTGTCCATCTCTCACTATACCTGAATGCCGATGTTGCATGTCGCTTATGGGGAACGCCCTAGCTAACCCTTGTTCACTTTTCACTATATCCAAGGTCCGACACAGCGCATTGCTAATAGGGTATATGCCCCAATGTATATCTGTAGTGGATTCATTCATAATAAAGTGACTAAATTTTATGCTATCTAGAACTTCTAAGTATGATTTGGCTTGTTCCCATCTGTCCTAAGTTATTTTGGATACACTGGTTTTTTGTTGATGCTTAACCCCTTATATCACTTTTTCTATAATACACTATTGCTTATGTTACTCTTTCTATAATACACTCTTGTTTATATTAGAAAAGATTAATTTTGCCATGATGACCTGATGTCAAATCATATAGTATATATTTCTAAAGTAGGGTTATTGATGTATATATCAACTTGATGTGGAATGCATATGTGCTTTGAGCTAGTTTAAACCACTAGAAAAAAGGGCCTTTAAATTAGTACCATGTAATATTTAAAACAATAACACAAATAAATTGACTAAAAATGCTCTATGAGTGAAGTATGTGTTTCAATATTAGATTTTCGAAAATAAATAAATAAATTACAAAACAAGGACATAAGCCCATAAATGATCAAACCTTATAGATTAAAAATGTCGATTGAGACGGTATGGTTATATTTAGAAAGTGATTAATGCATTAGTGAGAGAATTACTTGATTCAAGTTGCGAGAACAAAAAAGATAGGAAAGCAAAAAATAACATTAATAAAAATAGTTAAAAAAGATGTCAATTAAAGAAGTAACAGAGAGTATGACTTTGTATAGAATAGAATGACGGAAAAGAATATATGTGGCTGACCATAACTAGTTGTTGGCAATCCATAGCTGACGCTAAAAATTTGGGACTAAGTCTCGATTGTTGTTGATTAAAAATAAGCTCCATTTCTAAAGACCCTTCATGAGATTGTAAAAATCTGTTGCTTTGATTTTGTAATTTAACCATGTGAGTTGTCTACTAACATGATTGCAGAATCAAGTTAGCATCTTTTGACAAACCACATCCTTGTTTGTGTTGTTCCCAAGGTTGTTAGGATCGGAATCCTACATAAGATTGGATCGTAAGATTCTATTTTTAATAAATAAAAAATAAGGGAAAAAAGTACCAATAATAATAATTTATGGACAAAATATATATATATATATATATTTTTCATACAATTATTTTTATAATTTGATTTTTTATTTTTACATTGCTATTGTAACATTTTTTCTTTCTTTCAATTAATGCAATGGGTGTAAAAAACAATATAATGGAGTGGAAATCATAATATCCTTCTTGTTTCTTTATTCTTTAGTAAAGGAATTTTTGTTCAACCTCAAAAATAAACTTTCGTCATTTTCTTTTTGAGACTTTTCAATAGCCATAACCAAAAAAAGAAAAAGTGCCAGGGAGCAAAGCCACTAATAAAGAAAAGAAAAGAATGGGACACTCTATTTACTACAAAAAAATAAAAAAAGTGGCACATTCTCTTCCTCTCTTTGCACTGCAAAACTTCACAACACCAACGGTCCTGCACCATGTTTGTTCCTAATTCTATCAACACCACGTGAGCCACTGCCATATAATACACCATTCCTAATATAATAATTTATTTATACAAACAAGAAAGATGATAATAAAAATATTTTAGCTTAATATCTTCACCATTTTCTACCTACCCGGCTTACCCCCCCCTCCTTCTCCTTCCTCAAATCTTTCAAAAACAATGGGATGTGATTTCACTTTCCAAACTTTACCTTTCTATCATGATGCCATGCACAGGTATATACATGATGACTTTTGTTGTGGAGTTATTTTTTTCGGCGAACCAGTTCTCTCTCTCTCATGAATGAAGACCCAGTGGCTTTCGTGTAAAATGAAAATGTAAAGCTGGTATTTATTTATTTATTTTCCTTCATTTTGGGCTAAAAGAGACTTTTGAATCTTGTCCTGAGCTTAAGTCTAGAATTTCAAAAAACCAAAGAAAAAAGAACAAAAATTCCCAGAAGTATTCCTTACGTCGGATTGAATTGTTGTAAAATTGCTATTCCACACGATTCTACGACTCAGCTCACAATTCCACCTCGTAAACCATTTTATACCAATCTGGATCGAATTTATAAGGTAGGTACGTAGGATCACGATTTTGACAACTATGGTTGTCACCTATTTTAATTATTACTAATGTAAACTGATAGTCATTCTTCATTTTGCATTTTGAGTTTTTGTTAATGTCTTAACTTAATTTTTGTTGTAATACAGATATGTTGCGGGAAGCACTTACTGCTTTTAATTCGGCAGCAGCTACTGCAGCAGGGGGTGATGGCTACGAAGTTGCAAAAGGGCTTTACAATAAAATAAGTTGCATAGGTGATAATGATCTAGAAAACAACTATGAAAGGTTAATAGAGCAAGCAAATAAGTTGTATGCCAGGAGGGATGATATATTGGCTCAAGCGAAGACAAAGTTTGTCACTCCAGTATTTGAAGCTTGGATTTCTAGGGTCATGAAGAGTAAAGAAGAGGTGCAAGAACTAGAAATCAAGAAAGAAAAAATTAAAAAAAGGACATTGGCTGAGTTTTTGTGCGAGTCAAGCGAGTCAAGCAAGTCACGCGCAGAACTTATCAAAAGCATGGTAGAGACACGTGAGAAATTGTGTAATCTTTTGTCGAAGGGAAATTTGGAGATGGTTGAGAAATTGCCCGAGCGTGTGATGATTAAGCATGAACCCAAAACAAAAGACAAGAAATTTTTCTACTCAATTGTTGAAGATATACTGGGCCATCTAAGAGATAAGAATGTAAAAAGAATCGGCCTATGGGGAATGGCAGGAGTCGGGAAAACAACCATAATGCAAAACTTAAATAACAATGAAAATATTGCTAAAATGTTTGATATTGTTATTTGGGTAACTGTATCAAAGGTTTGTAATTTAAAAAAGTTGCAACATGCAATTGCAGATCGGTTAAAATTGAATATGGAAGGCATCACTGACCGTAATGAAATTGCTGAGCAAATATGTAGAGAGTTGAAAGGCAAAAAATGTCTACTTCTTTTGGATGATGTTAGGAAAGATCTTGATCTTGATCTTTCTCTGATAGGAATGGATGACAATGAAAAGGATATCAAGGTGGTATTGACAACTAGACATCGCCATGTTTGTTATGATATGGAAACTGATGAGCCAATTAATGTGCAACCATTGTCTGAAGATGATGCATGGGAAATGTTCAAGGTAAAGGTGGGTAAAAATGTAAATCACCAAGATATTGAACCAATAGCCAAGCTAGTTGCCAAGGAATGTGCTTGTTTACCGCTCTTGATTGACAAAGTAGCAAAAATTTTTAGAAGAAAGGGTAAGTCTCCCCAACTGTGGGATGATGGATTAAGTAGTTTGCAGAGATGGCCTCATATCGAATTCCAAGGCATTGATGAATTGATTAAGTACTTGGAATTTTGTTATGAAGATATAGATGATGAGGTTAAAAAGGATTGCTTTCTGTACAGTGCAATATATCCTGAAGATAATGAAATATATATAGATTATCTATTGGAATGTTGGAGAGCTGAAGGTTTCATTCTTGATGCAAATGAGTTTAGAGTTGCACGTAACAAAGGGCATTCAATATTGAAGGAACTTATCAACATGTCTTTGCTAGAGTGGAGTGAAAAGATGAATCATGTAAGGATGAACAAAGTACTACGGAATATGGCCCTTAACATTTCTTCCCGAAGTTGTAATTTTAAGATTTTGGTGAAGCCCCTTGAGGGGTTGCGAGAGGCCCCTAATGATGTAGAATGGCAACAAGCAAATCGAATCTCCTTGATAGATAATAAGTTGTGCACTTTACCGGAAAAGCCAGATTGCAACAATCTTTCAACATTGTTATTACAGATAAATCCGGACCTAAGAGTGATTCCTAAGTCATTCTTTGGATGCATGCAAAATCTACGAGTTCTAGATTTACATGGCACTGGAATTACATCATTACCGTCATCTATGTCTTGTTTGAATTGTCTCAGAGCGCTATATCTGAATTATTGCACCTATTTAAAGGAATTGTGTTGCTTAGAAGGACTTGGGCATCTTGAGGTGCTTGATATTCGAGACACTAGGTTTAAGCATTTTCCAATTCAGATCGGATATTTGATTCAGTTGAAGTGTTTACGTATGTCATTATCGAATTTTGGCATTGAACATTCAAGTAATGTGGAATTTTGTCGAAATGTCTTTTCAAGACTTCAATTATTGGAAGAGCTACGAATAGATCTGGATCCAAATAATCAAAGTTGGGAGGCAACTGTAAAGGCTATTTCTGAGGAGGTGGCTACCTTGACAAATTTGACTTCACTTTCAATTTGTTTCCCTACAATGGATTGTCTTAGGAGTTATATCTCAGCGAGCTCATTGTGGAAGAATTCCCACTTCACATTTCAATTTTCTGTTGGTTATCATGGTTCGACCCATTATCAAATTCTTGATTGCTTTAAATATCAAATTAAGAAGTGTTTGAAGTTAGCAAATGGTGAAGGTGTAGATCCTATAATTTCTGACGTTCTTTTGGAAACTGATGCATTTGAATTGATTGGCCACACGGGAGCTTCAAGACTTTCAGATTTTGGTATTGAGAGGATCAAGAACATTCGAGGTTGTTTGATTAAAGGGTGCAATGAAATTGAAACAATTGTTGATGGTAATGGTATAACAAGAAGCGTGTTAGAATGCTTGGAAAAGATGCTTATAAATAATGTTCCAAAATTAGAAAGCATTTGGGAAGGTCCTGTACATTATGGAAGCCTATCACGTCTAACAACTTTAACTTTATGCAATTGTTTGAAGTTGAAGAAGATATTCTCCAGTGGCATGATTCAACAACTCTCTGAACTTCAACAGTTAACAGTTGAAGAATGTCCTGAAATTGAAGAGATAATTACAGAGTCTGAGAATAATGGATTGGTACCTGATGCGCTTCCAAGATTAAAGATGCTTGTGCTTTCTAATCTTCCAAAAGTAAAAAGCATTTGGATAGATGACTCATTGAACTGGCCATCTTTAAAGAGGATTACGATATTCAAGTGTGAAATGTTGACAAGATTGCCCTTCAACAATGAGAATGCAATCAATTTGAAATGTATCGAAGCCGATCAAATATCGTGGAGTGCATTGGCATGGCAAGATGATACTATTGAAAATAGATTGCAGTCTATATGGTTTCAGTCTGCTTAATAGCAGTTCTTCTGGATAAGGTAATAGTAGAATTGTCTGCTCCACCAACTGTGGGTTTGTAATATTTAAATTTTCATGTTCTTTCCTTTTCAAGATAACATATGAATGTGTGATTGTTTAGTATTTGTGATTACGTGAATGTTGAACTGAAACCTTCCTCATACGTGGTCATGATTGTCTTAAATCTATAATGAAAGCTTTTGAACGTTTAAGTTATATTATATTATATAAGATAGTAATCTTGCTTCACTTCAGTTTTGGGTATAGCCAAACCTAGGTATTTCATGAATTTATATTTGATTTGTTAATAACAGAAATCTTTGTTTCCATATAGAAAATATTACTTCCAGAAAGCATTTAGAAAAGACTAGTACATACTAGAAGCCTAGCTCGACTAACAACTTACTTTATGCAGATGTCTGAAGTTGAAGACATTCTCCAATGGCATGATGGAACATCTCTTTGAACTTCAACATTTTAGAGTTGAAGTATGTCTTGAAATCAAAGAGATAATTATGGTTGGAATTTGGAAATGCATTTGGACTGATGACTCGTTGAAGTGGCTATATTTAGAGAGAATTACGATATCCATGTGCTAGATGTTGACAACATTGCCCTTCAACAATGAGAATGTAGTTAATATGAGACGTAATGAAGGTCATTATTTATGGTGGAGTTCATTGTTATTGCAAGATGTTAGTGATCAGAGATTACGATCTATATGCATCTTTAACTGGTGCGTTTGGTTTCATTCTTCTTCACAGCAGTCCTGTGAAAGATGGTAGTAAAATGTTTCCTCCAGCTTTTGGTTTGTAAGATTTAAACTTTTCATTTTTATTTCCTTTTTCTTTTTTCTTTTTTTAAAATAGCATATGAATGCTTGTGTGTATTATATTGACATGTGTGATTGTTTAGTATTTGTGATTTACATAAATGTTAGACTGAAACCCTTCTTATAGTTGGTCATGATTTTCTAAAATTTTTAATTAGGACTTCTTAACATTTAGGTTATATTATTTAAGATCTGATCCTTGCTAGTTTCTTGAGTTTTTGTTAACCAAATGGCCCAAATCTACCTTTTTCATGTACCTCCTTTTAATAGTTTGTTTGGAAAAGCTTGAGTCCAGCTTGGCTCAAGATCATCTTCACAACAACTTCGACTTTGATATATTATGAATAGGATATTTAAATGTATGAGCACGACATCTCCAAAATTTGGGCATGAAAAATCGTGTTTATTTATTTAGTTTTAGAGAAAAGGCAGTGTTAATTTATAAGAGATTGTGAATAAAGGTGGTAAACTATGCTTATTTAATGTATAGGTGTTTCATGTACTCTGTTGGTACACCCTTAAGTATTACTGGTGATATCGTGATTTTGTCTCTATAAAATATTGCTTCCAGAAATCATATTTGTGAATATGAATGGTAATAATGGACTGTGAGAACCATGATCCTGGTTGGGATCAAATGACTATCAAGGTAATGACTCGACCGACAATATTCTTATCCCAAGATTGGGAGTTTTTCTTAAAGGCAAAAAACTAGAAAACCAAAAATAAGTGAAATACATCTTTATTCCATTGAAAATTTATATTACAATCTAAGAAGTAAATTACACAACCTTCATTCCTAGTTACATTCTAAAAATGTAAAATTACATCAGATAATTCACTAATTTATAACCATTGATCTAAGATCGAATGTTAGATTACGAGATGAGAAGGTATTAGACACTCATCTCGGCCGACCTAAGTCGGTCTTCTAAGAATTAATGTCTATTTTCGTGTCATTCATTTAACTCATCCAAAACATATCATAATAAGAACAGAAACATAAACACAGAATCATTCATGTGATCGTTTATCACATAATACGAAGTCAGAAGAGTGATTTTACAACTCATGTCAGTTAACAAAATCAAATTTTATTATTGGCATCATATCAACATGTTGATAACCAAAATCTAAGAAAACGTGTGATCAATATCCTTATTTTGGCAATGCACAGACTAATTTCGATTAGGGAACATTAAAAATGCTCAGCATTCCCCCATATGTCAATTGGAACAAAAATCTCATCCAAATAACCTGGACGACTATTGCTCCACTCCAATGATTCCCACCATCTCCTCTCACCCTTGATCTCCTTCAAATCTGTACTAGATACTTCCTCAACCAATGGGTTCTTAAGATTTGGGCAATTATAGAAACTCAACCATTCTAACTTTGGTGCAACGTGTAAACCACTAGAGATGCTAACTAATCCAGGCATGTAGTGAAGTAAAATCTTCTTCAAATTTGGGAGAAAATCAGAGGTTTTAAGCTCAGCACAGATTTCGCAGCTTACTATGCTGTAGATGGAGGGGCAATCTTCAACCTTAAGCTCTTCTAAGTTGCACAGGTTAGCAAGCAACCCTTGTGTGAAAATAGTGATCAACTGGGGACATGTGCGCAATGTCAAGGACTTAAGAAGAAATAATGAATTCTTCTGTACTGATCCCTCCCATATGCTCCTTAAACTCTTCATATAGTACACATACAGGTATTCTAGTGATTCAAGAACAATGTTTTCAGTACTATATGATTCAGATACTATTACATTGCAAATCATCTTCTTCATCAATAATCACTTGAACCTCATTTCATTCCCCCATAACTAAGCATTTTAGGTTCTCCATATTTTGAATCCCAAAATTGGATAGCTTCTTAACAGTTGAATGCCTGTCCAAGAAAAATGCGGTTGCAGTACCTTCTTAATTTCTCTAGGGACACCAACACCATTTATGTATTTCAAGCATCTCTCCCATCGTTCCAGCTCAAACTCAACATCAAGAGGGACTCGAGAAATAATGCGCTTGGCATGACGGCCAACAGTGAATCTGAAATGTAACAGTGATGGGATATTCCTCTGAATGTGCCTTAAAAGTTCCACCCTTGGAAAATAGAATTTAAGAGTTTCCAACCTCTTTAAGGTATATACTTCATTAACAACAGCTTCCACATTTGCATCCCACCAGTCGTCATCTGGATTCACATCGATATTGAACTCCTCTAACTGAGACAGGGCAGAAATCACACCACGAGGAACCACTGCATTTGATCCCATGGCTCTCCTGCCATCACTTGTATATCCATAAAATGAAACTTCCAAGCATGTCAGATTAGTTAGCTTCTCAATTTCCTGAGGTAAGTCCATAATCTCTGTCCCTTCAAGATCAAGAACCTCAAGCTGCTTGAGTTCCCCAACTTTGGGTGACAACCTCATGAACAATTTGGAAATAATGCCTCTATAACTCACAAACTAGAATTACATACACCATTTTCCAAGGGTCCAGATGAAAGTAATTCAACAGACAAACACAACTGAATTTAGTCAAGATAAATTTTTATATCAATCCCATTATCAATAAAGGATTGAACCACTGCTCTGATCTTCCCTTCAAACTTGTCCCTATCCCTCGGAGTATAGGAAGCAGTGTAGACATCAGCTTCTCTTGCCCTGTCAGCCAATATTCGACCAATGGCCAAACACGCAGGTATATCTGATCTGGACCTGAGTACAGCTTTAATATCTTTAAAGTTTGTACCAGCAACTGCAACCTGCTTACTTGTCACCCTGTGGGTGAGTGAGGCTGACACAAAGCGCTTTGAGATGAACACATCAAGTGTAAATGGCTCCATGTAGGCTACAGTGCATTGTTTGAATGATACATGCTTGGTTGGATTTTTCGACTTCTTCTCCTTCTGGTAAGTGTATGGGCGGCTATTATCATCATCCATGAAATCCTCTACCCCAAAAAAGCTTCTTGGTGCACAATGAACCTGTAAAAGTGCAATATTAGAAAAACGTTACTTTCTCAAATTGACAATTCTTGGAAAAACATTTCAATTGATGCCAATATGAGCAACTTAGCAATTGTTACACTTTCCAAAACCATCATTTTAATATATTGAGAGAAACGTTTTAGAATTTTAACAGTTAGGAATTTGATATTTTATACAGGTAGGAGTTGGGAAGCATGTAATATAACCCTACAAGTCACAAGTAAACCTAAAAGTGTGTATCTGAGTACTGTCAACCACCCTTCTTTAATTTAATAACTCCGATAACGCAATGTATGAAGACCTGATATGCTTTTGTTTTATTCTAGACTCCATGTGCAGCTATTTACATAATTTATTCCTTTCCAAGTATGCTTGGTGGTGGACTTTGAGGACATGGCTTTATCCCTCGAGAAAAGAAGAAATAAAAATCAACCATCAGCAAGTTAGTAGGGGTGGCCTCAAACATAAACAAATAGGAATTCAGTGTTTATTTCAGTTTATAATGCATGAAAATGTTTAAGCTCAAACATTTATATTAAATTTTAAGTACAGTTCTGCAAAAGTTTGAAACATTGCAGTTCCTGAACTTCATTGGATGCCAATTAACTCACACCAACGCATTTAAGTGCTCTTGACACTCTTAACTTTTTTTTCTTTTCTTTTTTTAAAATTCCACCTAACCACAAGTAGTGCCAATCCACAACACAAATAAGAATAACTGTTTGACTACACATTGGATTAAACAGTTTCAACTTTCAATCTAAATTTTACTTTTCTTTCAGCTTATAGCTCTTTCTAGCGCAAGCAATGTTGACAACTAATGGGCAGTAATCAACAAAAGAGAAGATTTTGAGAAAAACATCTGACTACATGGAAATCACATACCTGTCCGTTATGAACACTGCTCGTGAGAATATACAAGCAAGGCCTAAATTTGTCTCCTCCATACACATTGAACCCTCTGTTCCACACCTTGCCAAGCACATGCTTCAACATGTTTTCAAACACCCAATACCCTTTTCTAACAAACACAAATTCTTTTCAGTTGCAATGCAATCCACCTGAAAACAAAACCATAGAAAATTACAAAACCTAAAAAACACAACTGCCAAGAGCACATAACCCACAAGTAAACCCAATAAATTGTACATACTGTTAGAACCCAAACCAAATAATATTCTACATATACATATCATTGAAAAGGGTATTAGGAAATGTATGATAATTTGTCAATAAATTTATACAATAAGAAATGAAAAAGATTGCGAGTCAAGCATTTTGTCAAACATGTTACGTGCATTATGGAAACACTGCTACGGGAAGATTCATTGCTTTAAAATTTTGGGAGTTATGGAAAAGGGTATGTTTGTAATCACAGGGATTTCTCAAAAGCATAGAATTAAAGGTGGGTTTAGAGGGAAATCACAAAGCAGTTGGAGAGAGACTGACCTGGTCACACAGGAAAGTGTTTAGAACTCAGCAGCGTCAATTATGGTCTTAACTTAAGTTGGCAGGGACGATAGATGATTCGGTTGTATTAATACGTGAGAGATTTCATGATCTTTTGTTTAAGTATTTTTCATTAACGATGTCATTGTAAATGAAATTTATGGTTTGAATTGAAACAATTTTTAAAGAATAGGGTTTAAATATATTTTGCCATTTTTTTTTTTTTTTTTTTTCTTATTTCTAATTATTGTCTTCTTTATTATTTTTCTTTCATAATTAGAGAACTTTTTGTTCTAAAATCAAATATTTAAATCTTAACCAACTCCCATGACAATTAGGAAAAGAATTTATGCATTTTCTACATAGAATTGGTATAGATGGTTTTGAGAGCACCAAATTATATAAGAAATTTGTTAGAGAAGAGCATAATAAAAAAAAAATAAGGAAAACTACAATAACCTCGTTTAATATAAGGAATGACAAAGATCCCTAAAGTTTTGTAAAAATGACAGTTTTCTCTCTCAAGTTTGTGATACACATAGTGAATACAATGAAATGCATGTTTTGCCTTTAAGTTACCCAATTAAGCATTTTTTTTTTTAAATTGATTAAATCATATAGCTCAAGGTAAATTAAGGACTTCATCCATAAGTCAATGGCAGAATAGAAACATCATCACTTAACTGAAGCCAATTTAATTTATAAAAATAGAGTAACTGAAGCGCAAAATAAGAATTTCATATATTTCTTATTTATCACAAATCTTAGGAAGAAAACTGTCATTTTTCACAAAATTCTAGGAACCTATTGTCATTACTCTATATTCTTAGGAAGATTGATGTAATTTTCCCTAAAAAATAATATACAAATTTTGTACTTCCAAGTTTAGTCATCTCCTTTCTTGAGTTGATGAGTTCTCCACTTGAAGTTTTTCTATGATGCAAATTTCAGTTTTGGATGACTTGGTAATTTTAATAGCTACAAAACTTACCTCCATATGTATTTAAGGACAATATGGGCATTTCAAAAAGTTATTGGTTAGATAGGTAATAGCAAAGAAACGTTTCCCAACAATAACCTTCTAGAGACGATACAGCCTAAACCCATCTGACCCTAAATCTTCCTTGTTCAGGGCTGTGCTGCCTTCCCTCGCCGCCGTGTGAGGGAGATTGTGACCAGAGATGGCCCGATCATGGTAGCGTGGCCTTTTCCCTCTCCCTTTCCCTCTCGTTTGCTCTTTTCTTTCTTTTTTTGACACCCAGATCGGACAGACCCGAACCGCCACCACCACCACTATCCTTTCCCTCTTTCCATTTCACCTCTCAATCCTCTGATCGGGTCTTGTATGAGGGAGACTTGCTGGAGACTTTGGATGGTTCGAGTTTCCAACGGACTCTCTCTCTTTTGTCGGCACACCTTTTCCTTTCCAGTGGGCGTCGAGATCTTTTACGACCGTGGATGTTTGGAGGGCATCAGATTTGGGGACTACTTCTAGCTCAAGATTCTATTGCTTACCCTATAATTGGGGTAGATATTTCAAAACTCCTCTTTTTGAAGAGCCCCTACCACACCCGAATCGCATGGCATATCTTGCCATGGCCAATTCGATTCGATCTTTTAATGGTTTGCTTGGCTAGGATCAAGGCTCCAAGTCTTTTGTTGTTCCGGACATTGATTGTTGTGGTTGCTCTTGTAATCCTCTGATTTGTGGTCAAGTTCTGTGTCGTTTGGTGTTTTTTCTGTTGTGTTGTTTGTTGTTGCTGTTGTTGTAAGGTTGTTGTTTTTGCTGTTGTTGTAGTTACTGCCCTCTTTGTAGGGTGTTTAGCTACCCTCTTTGTAGGGTATTTGGCCGTGACGAATGTAATTTTTTCTACCCTCTGCGTAGGGTTTTATCTCCTCTTTGTAGGGTTGTTGGCCGTTTTGTATAATATTTTGTTGTTCAATAAAGCTTATTTTTAATTATCAAAAAAAAAAAAAAAAAAAATCAGTAAAGAGGGAAGTGTAACTAAGCATCAAAGTGTTTGTTTCACTAAATCTAAGGGGGTTCTTTTAATTTCTTTTTTGTTATTGTTAAATATTATGATTTGAAGTGAACTTAAGAATAATATGCGCATAGTGATTTTACCAAGGTTAGGTTGCCAATGTGGAACAAGATCCTCTTAATTTCCTCCATTTCATAATTAAAAATTTATTTTTCAAATCTAATCATGCACAAATTGTCATGATATTTAAAATTTTAAACGATATAACCGACTGTGCACCATAATCTGAATTATGAAATGGATTAGAGAGAATTTTTTTCTGCCAAAATTTAAGGGCTAGTGACATCCAAGAAACTAGTATCCGTGAAACAACAAAATAAAGACGTTAGTGATTAGCTTCCATAAAATTAATTGATGGGAAAAGCTTCATTATTTCCTTGAGTATATGCACTAGTTGTGGTATGCAACCAAGATACAATCATATAATACACTTAGGACTACATTAGTCTAGGGCTTAGTTTTTTTTTTTGGATAAAAGATAAGAAATATTTATTCAATGCACAATGGTTGTAGGTATAGAAAACACAAAGGATACAACACATAGAACTACAAAAAAAACTAAACATTGAAGAACACAGAAACACAAAGGATACAAACATATAACAATCAAACACAAAAACACAAAGGATACAAAGGCCAAACTCTAACGAAAAATCGTTATTGATGGGCCAAGACCAACATATTGATAGATATAACTATTATTTATTTGCTGAATAAAAAAATTCGTTGAAAAAATCATAACTATACTTAATAATAAAATACTAGTAAAAGTCCACATGCGGCAAAGGTTTATTGTTGCCGTTGGAAAAAGGAGTAGTCCCACTCCTATTAACATAGGAATTAGAACTAATCCTAAACCGCCCTGCATGAGAAATAATTCTGATTAGGGAACACTTCAAGTGATCAGCAATCCAATATGTGAATGGGAACAAAAATCTCATCCAAAAAACCCGGATGACCATTTCTCCACTCCAATGCTTCCCACCAACTCCTTTCACCCTTGATCTTCTTCAAATCTTGGCTGGATACTTCCTCAATAAATGGATTCTTAAGTTTTGGGCAATTATAAAAACTCAACCATTCTAACTTTGGTGCAATGTGTAAACCACTAGAGATGCTAACTAATCCAGGCATGTAATGAAGTGAAATCTTCTTCAAATTTGGGAGAAAATCAGAGGTTTTAAGCTCAGCAGAGATTTCGCAGCTTACTATGCTGTTGATGGAGGGGCAATCTTCAACTTTAAGCTCTTCTAAGTTGCACAGGTTAGCAAGCAACCCTTGTGTGAAAATAGTGGTCAACTGGGGACATGTGCGCAAGGTCAAGGACTTAAGAAGAAATAATGAATTCTTCTGTACTGACCCCTCCCATATGCTCCTTAAACTCTTAAACTCTTCATATAATACAAATACAGGTATTCTAGTGATTCAAGAACAATTTTCTCAGTACCAGATGATTCAGATACTATTTCATTGCAATCATCTTCTTCATCTATAATCACTTGAACCTCATTACATTCCTCCATGACTAAGCATTTTAGTTTCTCCATATTTTGAACCCCAAAATTGGATAGCTTCTTAGCAGTTGCATGCCTATCCAAGAAAAATGCCGTGGCATGTTGGAGTACATTCTGAATTTCTCTAGGGACACCCACACCATTTATGTATTTCAAGCATCTCTCCCATTGTTCCAGCTCAAACTCAACATCAAGAGGGACTCGAGAAATAATGCGCTTGACATGACGGCCAACAGTGAATCTGAAATGTAACAGTGATGGGATATTCCTCTGAATGTGCCTTAAAAGTTCCACCCTTGGAAAATAGAATTTAAGAGTTTCTATCCTCTTTAAGGTACATACTTCATTAACAATAGCTTCCACATATGCATCCCACCGCTCGTCATCTGGATCCACATCAATATTCAACTCCTCTAACTGAGACAGTGCAGAAATTACCCCACAAGGAACCACTGCATTTGACTGCACTACTCTCCGGCTACCATCACTTGTGTACCCATAAAATGAAACTTCCATGCATGTCACATTAGTTAACTTCTCAATCTCCTGAGGTAAGTCCATAATCTCTGTCCCTTCAAGATCAAGAACCTCAAGCTGCTTGAGTTCTCCAACTTTGGGCGACAACCTCATGAAACGATGACAATCATTTAGAAACAGTCTTTTAAGGCCAACCAATCTGACAATGGAATCGGGCAAGAATTTGATACCAGTCCTGGAAAAGTTCAGGGTTTGAAGAGCACGCATGTGATAAAAAAATGAGGTAGGAATCGTTCTCAATTTGTAGTTTCTTTGAAGGAACAATGCTGATAGCTTGGGACACCTTGGATTCTCTGGTAAAACAGTCAGCTCGTTGTCCATCAAGTAAATCTCTACGACATTCTCCCAGTCCTCATCCTTTGGTGGCTTAGTTAATCCTAAACCGCCCTGCATGAGAATTAATCCATGTTGTTCACTTGCTTCAGATTCCATGTCAACGTCTTCAATCTGAAATTCCATCTGCCCACTAGTAAATGCCTCTCCTTGAGGTTTCAGAGTAGTTGCTTCTGTTTGCATTTCCTCAACCTGTATTCCCTCTGGTTGACTTGTTTGTGAAACTTCAGTCCCAATGTCTTCACTTTCAGCAGTCGTTTGTTCACCTGAATAAGAAGATGTCATCGAAACGTTTAAGTCTATGTTTTGTTTACTTCCTTCTTCTGTTACAAGTCTTTCAGGTGGGCCAGACCGATCCGAATCTGTCACAGATTCTGCAATAAAAATAGAAAGAAAAAAAAAGAAGAAAATATTCAAAATTATTTAAATTGAATAAGTAAATGTAAAGCTCACGATGGAAACACTAATACCACTTTGTTGGGTCAAACTAATGTTTATTGTAAATTAAATTGAATAATCTCAAACAACAATGAAAATAAAAAATACTTACACAAAAAAAAACAACCACTCAAATTTACGTGGAACACCTTTCAATTTAGAAGAAAAAACTACGTGATAAATTCAATCAATCCATTATAACAAAATAGAAATTACAATACAATGGGAAAATTTTTCAAAATAAGTTTATTTCAAGGGAATCTACATAAGGATCATATATATATGTCATACATGTCAAGCACTATATATATTAGAGATTTGAAGCAATCTATATATATTTATTGAGTTGCACCTGGGGGTGGGAGGTGCTGTGGCTGTGGTGGCAACTGTTGCGGGGGGCACTCTCCTTTATACCGCGCCAACTTCTGCATCGAGTCATTAGCGTGTTGGACCGCGTGTGGGGCCTGGTGGTTGTGCTGCCCCATGTACGTTACGATAATTATAGTTGGATCATCTTCTGCCCTCTCCACCTGTTTCGTCACCAGACAACCGCTTAAGTACTTATTAGTACAGCTGTAATAGTCCCTGATCATTACCAGAATCATTATTTAGAAAAATAGACGTTTTGATGATGTGAAGTAGAAAATAATTAAACCGTCAGTAGATGAGGGACTATAATAGTTACCGTGGGAAGGGTGACCCATTGATCAGCTTCTGATCGTATTTACTCCAAGAATACCCATCATCTGGTGGAATATCAGCGACATTAGAACTGATCGCTGGGACTCTAATTGTTCTCCTCACCTGATTCTTCCTCCTCCTATCATTAAACAAACAACAACAAAAAAAATTTAGTAATTATAAAACAGAAGACTTTGCCGCAAATGGTGATGAAGAAGACCTTGCCGCAACTGGTGATGAAGAAGACTTTTTTTTGATTGTCGATGAAGAAGACTTTGCCGCAACTAATAAACTGTTATTATCGTCGGTGCTAATAATCGTGCTGTTTTTCTCCGACTTCGAACTCTCCATTAATTCTGGGATTGAATCCTGATCCATGGATCTCCCTGTTTTCTATTACCGTCTTGGAAATGGATCTCCCTGTATCTCTTGCCAAGCTTTCTGCTTCTTAGTGGAGAGAGAGAGGAAATGTGTTGTCAAAGTGCTATGGTTTGTGGGTTGGATCGGTAAGGGAAATATGGTTTTGGAAGAGAGAGAGATGGATTTGTGGGTTTTGACTTTTGAGAGAGAGAGGAAGAGAGATTTGGGGGTGGGAGTGGGGGCGGCTATGTGTGTGGTTAGGTTAGCATCTTTTAACTAACCACATCCTTGTTTGTGTTGTTACGTATTTTAATTATTAATTCTCTAAACTGAGAAGCCATTCGTCATTTTGAATTTTGAGTTTGTTAATGTCTTTAACTTCCTTTTTGTTGAAACACGGATATGTTGGGGGCAGCAGCTTCTGGTATAGGTTAGGGGATGAGGTCTACAAATATGGGAAAGAGCCTTTCCATGACATGAGTCGCAAAGTTGATAATGATCTACTAAACAACTATGAAAAGTTAATAGAGCAAGCAAAGAAGCTGTATGCTAGGAGGGATGATATATTGGCTCAATCAAAGACAAAGCAGGTCACTCAAGTATGTGAAGCTTGGATTTCTAGGGTCATGAAGAGCGAAGAGGTGCAAGAACTAGAAACCAAGTACAAGAAAGAAAAAAGACAAAACAAGTCCACTAGATGTAGGTAATCCATGTTGCTCACTTGCTTCAGGTTCCATCCCAAAGTCTTCAATCTGAAATTTCATCTCCCCACCAGATGTAGGTTTCTGAACTGCTTCAACATCAAACACCTCGAGCTTTAAACCCTTAAAACTTTCACTTGTCCATCCAGATTCACAATAATCGTCAATAACAGTATCTGTCAAAAACAATATCTGTCAGGGATTCTGCAATAAAATAAAAATAAAAGATTCAAAAGGATTTATCTAATACTATTAAGAGGATTGATACCCTCATATCCACTTTAATGTATTGTCAAAAATATCCCTCACATTTTCTTATATTCTTAATTTAATTAATGACTTCAAATAATAATGGGTGTTAGCAAAAAAGATATAATAGTCGCATCCAAATATAAAAAAATGTCCACTTTACTGCACAGACTAAAATACCCTATATTTAAAATCAATTGGTTTGCTTTTAAAAAAAATATATAAAGGTTAAAAAAGTAATATACTAATTTGCTTAAATTCAAAAGTTAAAATTATCACAATTCCATGTTCATGATTTACAATTGTTTTTTTTTTACTCTCCCTTTTTTTTCTCTCTTATATCTCCCTTATCTATTCCACTTTCTAATTTCCAACTTCCCACTAACTTCACAACTCCTCATTTACTCAACTTTTATCATTATCCAAAATAATCCTATCTCATCTCTCATTCCCTCAAAATATTTTCAGATCCAAATTGTGAGTGAAAGAATTAAAGAGAGAAACAATGAAGAAGCAACATTACTGAGTCCGATCTCCCGCCATATTTGTCGTTCTATTTAGCAAAAGAGACTTTGGTGAAGTCCCTCTAACTCTATGGCTCTAAGTGCTAATTATAGCAATTTTCAATCTTGATATCTTTTATTTTTGGTAAAGTAGTCTCTCATCAGCTTTCTAAAGAGACTAACTTTTCTTATCGTTGCAGAATCTACGGAGGCTCGACTTCTCTCAGGTATATATCTCTTTCCAACCCTTTACATTTTTTTATTTTGTCATTGTGAAGTTTGAATTTTTATGAGATATTTTGTGGGATCCGATCTTTGGTGCTTTGCTTAGATCTGTATGAAATTGTCAATGTATTTGTATTTTCTCTGCTTCTGTGTTTCACAAATAGGTACAACCCTATTACAGATATTTGAATAAATTCAAGTATAATCGCCCTATATACTTGAAAGTTGATAGGGTATACTATCAAAATATTTACTGTGATATTTTTTACCATTGATAGGATGTACTATCAAAATATTTACTGTGATATATTTCCCTAATCTCACAGATTATATGCATGATATATATCAATTTAACTATTGTTATATGCATATAATTAGATTAAACAGATTTCGTACCTTGATATATTTATAAACGGATTTGTCCATCTATTCAAATATATAACAATTAAATTTTTGTTGACTTCAAGTATAATCACCCTATCACAAATAGGTACACATTTTTAATTTACAAATTCTAATGATATAAATTAATCTATTCTGGTGGAGCAAATATTTGAATAATCTTCTCAATTTTTTTTAATAAATAGATTGTATAGGCATTTAGAGGCTTACAAATATTAATAGCAGAAGAAAATTAATAGGTACAAAATTTGCACACCCACATTATTCTTTGTACTTTTTGTTCTATTATTTTCCAAAAAGAAAGAAACTTATTAATTTTTTTTTACTGATTCTTTGTCAAAGGAGCATACACCATTACTTCTACCATTGGTGGCAAAGGACAGCTCGAGGCTAAAGCTCTTCCTCAAGGTGACTATGAATGGAAAGCCATGATGGGTTGGGTTTGTGTGTGGGTTTTCTCTGTTACACTTTATCAATTGTATTTTGAACAACAGTGTTTTTATTTATTTATTTATTTAGTTACTTAAAAATAAAATGTGGTTTAGTAGGTGACAACAACTTGATGTGCAAACTTGGAGTCCTAAAACAAGTGTAACACTAATATGATGTATAGAGAGAGTTTGGATATAACATCACACGTGAATATTGAAAATTTATTTTGATTATTTATTTTTTTTTCTTTGTAATTATATTCTAGCACGTATTTTGTGTTAATTTCCCAAACCTAATAATTTTTGTGATAAACTTAAGAAATTTTTTATTTTTTGAAATGATACAGGGAGGACTTCAAGCAAACAACACAACAAAAAGTGAGTTGATAGGGTATGGCTTCCTAATGAAGCCTTCACGTGTGTAAATTATTGACCAAGATGAATTAATTGGAGTAGAAGTCTTTGTAGTCTAATTTTTATTTTTTTAATTGTTGTTTGTTGATATTAATTAAAAAAATTAAAATAAAAAATTTTGTACACGGTGTGGTTGTTGTTTCCATCCAAACATGTAGGGTCATAATTCAAATAGAATTTTGTAATTATTTTATAAAATAGCTACATGTAAAATTGTGTGAAATTTTAACAAAATATTAAAACTGATGGGCAAATTTTTGAAGAGAATATCTATATCTAGACTCTTAATTGGAGTAGAAGTCTTCTATAGGGTTTTCTTTTAATTTATTTTTTTTTTTTTATTGTTGTTTGTTGATAATAATTAAAAAAAAAAAAAAAAACCTTTTGTACACGGTGACAAACAAATTTTTGAAGAGAATATCTTTAATCTAGACTCTTAATTAGAGTAGAAGTCTTTTCCAGGATTGCATGGATTCCTACCTTCTTCTTTGTCTTTCTTCACTTCAGATTTTGTGATAAGATTACCATGAAAAAAAAATAAAAAATTAATAAATCATTGTAATTCAAATAGAAAGTAACAATTGAAGCTATGTTAGTAAGTTTGGAACCAACCTTTTATATTTTGCCTTCGCTAACATGATTGATTTTGGACATGCTGCGTATAATGTGTAGACTATAAAAAATTAGTAAAAAAAAAAAACATGTTAATGATTTGTAAAATAAAAAATGGATTAAGTAAATAATTTATACAATTTTACTAAGTAATCATGATCTAAAATTTAAATGATAAAATTCATATTTTGTAGTAAGATTACATGAAAAAAAAATAATAAGATTTAATTAAATAATTATGGTTAACAATGTAGACTCCTAATTTCAAATTGAATTAGTTAATTATTGTATAAATTAGGTAGGTTTAAAATAAATGGAAGAAAAAAAAAAATATGCTGTGGGAATTAATCATGATTTCTTAGTACAATTTATTAGTGATCAGAGTCTCTTCCCTATTTTTAATAATAAAAAAAAAATACACAGTTGTATTTTGCTATAAACTTTTTACTACAAAATTTTTATTTAGAGTATTTGATTGGATTTTGTGTTTCTTAATGAAAGTTTTAATGAAATTTTTTGGAATCTTTCACAAATGAAAAAAAATGTATTCTTCAATATTAAAGTAATATAATTTTTAAATTTACAATTTAGGATAATTGTATACCCATATAATCTTCAATCTTTTTTCATATATATATAATGAATACAAATGAGTCCAATTCGTAAGATTCCAGCTTGCAATGTCTTGTATGGGCCATCTCAACTCAATCGGATTATTCAAGTTGGGTAATATCAAAGGGCTAATTTTGTTTTGAATTTCCTAATTCGGATATAAGGGGTACGTGGCGGTCAATAAAGTTAAAAATCTGGGATTTTAAATACGAAAATTGTTTTATTAGGATTTCTAGACCTATTTAAAGGTTCATTAGGTCAAATTTAAGAGCACTCTTCTCTCTTCTCTCTTAGTCTCTCTTTGCCTCTCTCCCCCAATGTTTTCTTTAGTATTTTTCATGGAAGGCTAAAACCTTAGCTTAGACTAAGGGGGATTCCTCTTTGTAAAATACTATTTATTCTTTTTATGCCATGAATGTGTTTCAATGTTTTAATTGCCTTTGACTAAATTCTACATACACAATTCTACTATTTGTATGTAGGAATGAGTTCTACAAATAGACCTACGAATCTTAGCAATGAAAGAGAATGCCAACGAGAGCGATGGAGAAATTATGCACGACAAAGAAGACAAAGACAGCAAAATGATTTTAGAAATGAACGATTGGAAAGATGTCGTGACAATTCCTCATGGCAAAGGCACGAAATTGCCTAAGGCGCAAATACTTTAGAGGGAAATCAAATCATTTCAGATGAAGCCATTACGCATTCTAATGCAACAACAGAATACCCATTACTAATACCACCTAATGGAGATCTTAGAAGACGAAGCCAACTTACAAATATTCCGTAGTTTGGCACGAAATATATCAATTGATCAGAATTCTTTACAACACACTAATGGTGAGTATACATTTTTTTTTTCCAAATGTTATTGCTTCTACTTAAAAAAAAAAAAATTGAATTATATCATTTCAAGAATTTATTCTTTTGTTCCAATTTTTATCTATAAATGATCATTCTTATAGGTGAATCAAGTAATGCAACTAATGTGAATGTGGCCCGACACAATCGACTAAGTAATATTCGTCGAATTGCAAGAAGTATTTCGTCTTCAAATAATATCATAGGACACTCTACAGGTAAGCTAATGTATTAATATACATCCATTGTTTTCATGTTGCGTATCATTATCGTTGTATCTTAATGTCAAGCAGATTACTAATTGAGTTTTATATTATTTTTAGGCTTCCCTCAAAATTTCCCAAATATAATGAGAAATGATTTTGAGGCTGGACCAAGTGATATACATCCAGAGATTAATTGTGGTAATTGCAATGCAAACATATTTCTAAACGTATGTCAAGATGTTTTTAAAATTAATTTTTCTTAATACAATTTTTTTTTATCTCAGATACACAAAGAAGGCACATGGTTGAATCCACAAACAATTCAAATTATGGGAATGACCACAGTCAACAAGGTTCGTTACATAATCTCATTTTTTTTTTTTATATCATCTATCATCCATACGCAATTTTTATACCATTTTTTTAATTGGGATTCTCAATTTCTTTTTATCATTTAACCATGCTAATGTCAAGTTTTGACACGCTACATCAAAGTTTGAAATGTATTATTAAGTTGCCCAATTTCAAAATCTATTATTATACCCTGTAACATTAATAATTACATAAAAAAATTAGGTGTTCAAAACACATGTGATAGTGCTGCACCAGCTATAAACATTATGCAAGGGAGATACAAACGTGCTAGAGACTTTCAAGAAAGTAGTGAAATGATAAGGTACCACTTGCCTAGACCAAAGACGTGCCAATTTTGTAATGCGAATTTTTCATCGGATACACCAACTTTAGAAATTTATACGCTTTACAATCACATCTTTGCATTTACCCAATGGGTTACACGTGATCAAAACTTATAATGCGAGGAATATAACGTTTCGTGCCCAATGGCATTTTCAAATTGGTAGTCTTTTACCACACACAAATGAGGCCACGTGATGTCGGGTCAATTTTGATGAGGGATGGATAGTATAGTAGTGAAAAAGGTTGTCGAACCACAAGGAGATTGGAATTCAAGAGACTTTTAAAAGGGTAAAAATAAAGAAAATAATATTTTGAGGTTTGTGAAAACTAATAATTAAAATTGAAAAATACAATGAGTAAAAATGCATGAAAAATACAATGTAAAAATGCTTAGACTTTAGTTCATCCACTTTATAAGAATCTATAAATTCTTACCGTCATAACTCAATTGATGGTTTCTTCCCAAACCACAATCGGAAATTTGCATAAAGACTTTATAAATAATTCTAATATAAATTTTTCTAAAGATTGTCCATTGTAAAGCATGAAATCAATAACTACACTAGAACTAAGACGACGATTTTCGTAACGCAGCAAACAATAATACTAATGCAATTAAGGTTTTGTATTTGATAAACAGGGTTCTTACAACTATAAGAAAAGCCTGACTGCTTATGAAAGTTCAAACTAAAAGTTTCAAATAAAAAAATAATTTAGGAACAAAATAGAAGAAATTAAAACATGAAACACACGGCATTAAAAGAATAAATAGTATTTTACAAAGGGGAATCCCCCTTAGTCTCTAAGGTTTTAGCCTTCCTGAAAAATTGAAAACATTGGGGGAGAGAGGCAAAGAGAGACTAAGAGAGAAGAGAGAAGAGTGCCTTAAATTTGACCAATGAACCTTTAAATAGGTGAAATCCTAATAAAACTAGAATTTTCGTAGGTTTAAAATCCTGATTTTTAGATCTTGAAACGTTTGACTTATCGAATTAGGAAATCATTAGACACAAAATTGTAGCCGAATCAGCTTTCCAGAATATATACAATATTTGAGTGAAAGTTCGCCCAAATGCCCAAGGTGGCATCTATTCCTTGTTCTATTTGGATCAATTGAATTGGGCTGATTGCTTCATTAAAACCTACAAATATAACAAACTAAGTTAACACTCTATGGGATCAATATAACTCACATAAATGGTTTTACGATGCAATGAAATTAAAGAATTGTAAAACTTATGTGTAATTCAAAGTATCATGCATAATAATCCCATTAAATTCTCTCTAAAACATAGGTAAATAAGTCATATTTCATGACTTATCACCACGCTTTTTACAATTGTATATATACGACACAGAACATGAAATCGAAAATAGAATCTTGGAATCAAAATCCCTTCATAGAGATATTGTTGAACGTATTCAAATCATCTTAGACGAACAAAATCCATTTGTTCGTACATTCCGCCAACTAGCTCGAAGGCCAGATTTACATCAATGTAAACTCATCATTAAAGAACAAGCTCCAAACTAACCACAATATAGTCTTTCAATAGCTTCTCAGGTGGTAGCGATTGTAGTAGGAGGTGATGAAGCTGGACTCTTGAGTGGAAGAGATATTTTAGTTCAAACATTAAGCGGAGCTTTAATAACTGTTCAAGATGTAGCAGGATATTATGATCCACTACAGTACCCATTGCTATTTCCATTTGGAACGTATGGTTGGGATATATCAATAGCAGAACAAATAATGGGGCAAAGGTTACATGCCGTGAATATTATGCATACATCTGTCAGGTATAAACCTATAACTATTTTAAATTAATGTTTTAGCATGCTAGGTACACTATGGAATGCCTACCACTTAACTGATTTTCGATATTGTTCTTTATGTTAAAGATTCGCCACAACACTTCGTCATTGTTATTATATGGAGGACGTCTTTTACAACAATATGCTGTTGACAATTATGTAAAGATGGAATCACACAAGCTTAGGTGGATACGACAAAATCAACTTGCTATTTGGGCGGAACAATACCAAGGCCTTCAAGATGCTTTTCAAGCTGGAGAAAATGAGGCTGGTAATGTCAAATTTAGAGTTCAAATTAAAATTATAATGGAATATTTCACTGTCAATAAAAAAAATTGTCGTACTAATTAGAAAATACAATTTGTATCCTTCTCATTATAGACAATGTCGGGCGTAGAACCTATTCTGCCTTCATCATTCGTAGGAAGCCCACGTGATATGGTTCAACGCTTTCAAGATGCTATGTCGTTGGTTCAAAAGTTTGGGAAGCCAGATTTATTCATTACAATGACATGCAATCCTGGATGGGATGAAATTAGAAATGAGCTTTTACCTGGACAAATTGCTCAAGATCGTCCAGACTTGCTGACAAGAGTCTTCAAATCCAAATTTGAACAGTTCAAGCACGATGTCGTGAACATAGGGGTTTTCGGTACAGTCATTGCATATGTGTATGTCTTTGAATTCCAAAAAAGGGGTTTGCCACATGTTCACATGCTTTTGATTATAGATGAAAATGATAAACTGCGTAACCCAGATGATTATGATCAAATTGTAAGAGCTGAAATACCAGCAAAGGAGGAACAACCTCAATTACATTGTGCAGTACTCAAGCATATGATTCATGGACCCTGCGGAATACAGAATCCAAGGTCACCATGCATGAAAAATGGCAAGTGTAAAAAAGGCTACCCAAAGCCTTTCTCACTAGAAACCTACCAAGGTAATGACTCATATCCAGTTTATAAAAGGTGTGATACTAATAATGTGGTGCCATTGAATGATCAATGCAATGTTATGGTAGACAATCGTTGGGTAGTTCCATATAATCCTTGGTTACTCCTGAAATATAACTGTCACATTAATACTGAAGTATGTTGCAGTATCAAGAGTATAAAAGTACTTATACAAATATGTGTATAAGGGTCCAGACCGTGTATCCGTTGAAGTACGACCTGCGCCAAATTATGATGAGGTTCAACAATATGTTGATGCAAGATGGATATGTGCTCCAGAGGCTTTTTGGAAGATATTCAGTTTCGCAATGTATCGAATGTACCCTAGCGTCGAGCGTTTACAAATTCATCTACTTAATACCCACCGGGTGCGTTTTAGACAAGACGAAATTATTGCAGAAGTTTTGGATAATGAGCGAAACAAAAAGACGATGCTTACAGAATTCTTTTATATGAATACCTTTGATCCAGAAGCAAGGAACTATTTATACAGAGAATTCCCTGAGCATTATTGTTGGATTAGTCGTTCAAAAACATGGAGACGAAGAGAATCTAATAAAAAGGTAATCGGTAGGATATATACTGTTTCACCAATGGAGGGAGAAAAGTTTTATTTGCGTGTCCTATTGAATCATGTCAAAGGGCCAACAGGATTTGACGATCTGTTGACTTTTAATGGGATAACCTACCCAAATTATAAGCAAGCGGCTGAACAAAGAGGTTTACTAGAGAATGATAACAGCATTCGACAGTGTTCTGTTTGAGGCAACAAACATTCGAATGCCAACAGCTTTAAGAAGATTGTTTGCAACAATATTGGTTTTTTGTCAACCAGTGGGTGTACGTGAATTGTGGAATGAGTTCTACACGTATATGGTAGAAGATTATCCATCGTCATCCGAGGCAACAGATGTAGTCCGTACAAATCTTCTTCTCAATGATCTAAAAGTGTTATTGTTACAACATGGGAAACACATCACTGATTATGATTTGCCAGTAGCAACTGCGGCATCTGAGCAAATTTCTGCGATACCAAGAATCATACAAGATGAGATAAACATACCTGTTGTAGATGAAGAAATTAATTTTTTAGACAAGTTGAATCACGACCAAAGAGTAGCATATAACACAATAATGGGAGTCATTGAGCGTAAAGAAAGCATGATATTCTTTGTGGATGGGCCAGGAGGAACTGGGAAAACATTTTTGTATCGTACATTATTGGCAAACTTAAGAAAATTAGGTCATATTGCAATTGCGACAGCTACATCGGGTATTGCAGCAACATTACTCCCTGGTGGAAGAACAGCGCATTCTAGATTTAAGATACCTTTAACTCCTGATGCTTCGTCTACTTGCTCCATAAGTATACAATCTGATTTAGCAGAACTTATTAGACGTGCCACTGTAGTTGTTTGGGATGAAGCCCCCATGGTAAATCGACGTGCAGTTGAAGCATTTGATAGAACGTTGAAGGATATTATGGAAGTAGATTCACCATTTGGTGGAAAGGTGGTAATTTTCGGAGGAGATTTTCGTCAAGTACTTCCTGTTGTTCCAAATGGTACAAGGTCAGAAATGATAGATGCATGTATAGTCAAGTCCCCATTATGGAGATATGTCAAAGTGTTACATTTGAAGTATAACATGAGGACTATAAATGATGAACATTTCGCTGAGTACGTACGACGTATAGGTGATGGAAATGAACCATTTACTAAGGATGATTTGGTCAAAGTACCGTCTTCTATGGCAATACAATGGGAGGGTGAGCATTCTGTATATAATTTGATTGAGGAAGTTTTTCCTGATTTACATAATCATGCCAGTGATGCGAAATATATGGTTGATAGGGCATTGTTGACTCCAATAAATGATGATGTTGATAAACTCAATGCAAAGATAATCTCTCAATTCCCAGGAGAAGAGGTGACATTACATTCTTTTGACGAGGTTGAAGAAGATACACAACATCTATATCAACAAGAATTCCTAAACTCTATATCCCCAGGAGGTTTACCGCCACATATATTAAGGTTGAAAAAAGGTGCCCCAATAATGTTGTTACGAAATATAGATCCAAAAGTGGGATTATGTAATGGAACAAGATTGATTTGTCGTGGATGTTTTAATAATGTAATTGATGCTGAAGTTTTGATCGGACAGTATGCGGGTACAAGAGTTTTCCTGCCAAGAATCCCTTTGAAAACAACAGAAAATGTGCACCTACCATTTGTAATGACTAGGCGACAATTTCCCATACGTTTGAGTTTCGCGCTTACAATAAACAAAGCACAAGGTCAAACGATTCCAAATGTGGGTATTTATCTTCCAGACCACGTTTTCAGTCATGGCCAATTGTATGTAGCTTTGTCAAGGGGAGTCTCACAATCCACCACAAAAATTTTGGTGGAAAAAGGAAATCCACCACAAAAATTTTGGTGGAAAAAGGAACAGTACCGGGGGAGGAAGGAGTTCACACCAAAAATATTGTGTATAAAGAGGTTTTGTTACCTGCATCGTAGGTACTAAATTAACTTTTGGTTGCACTTTTTTATATATTTATTTCTTTAATTGATTTGGGTATTGTCCTTTTAATTGATTAATTTGTTGAATTTATTTATAACCCAAATGCATTTCAAACAGGAAAGATGAACAAATCAACATTTAAAGGTCGTAAAAATGGATCTTGGGGAACAACCATCCATAACAGTGGTGCCATTGATAGTAGCAGGGTATGTGTTTTAAAACACTAACATGTCTTCTTTAAATCAATAGGTTGAAATTAGATGAGATTATTATTTATTTAAAAAAAAAAAAACCTCAGTATGATGTGTTTGTGGTGTTACACTTACTTAAACATGGTTTAGGTTAATGATACTGCTTTTTGGGAGATGTGGAAGGCCAATCAATCAATATCAAACATTGGATCTATTGATAACAAGGTACATGTTTTATAAATTATGTTTCATTTAATCGTCATCATTTTTTCATTATAATATCATTCAAACTGGAAGAGCCAATTGTTACATAACATAACATAAAATAGGTTGTGAAGTTGCGAATATATTCCCCCGGTTGGGGATGTACTGTTCAAGCTGACAAGACACAACTATGGAGAATGGTGAAACGAGTCTTGATCTCACAATTATATGAAAGGTGTGTTACTTCATAATTCTAGCTTGGGTATTAACCAATACATTATACAAACATTTAGTTATTATACTGTTTTTTTTTTCTCTTCATTTGAAAGTTCAAACGTCCATGACCATAAAGACAGAGGGAAAACAAAAGGATTAGATGATATGGTGATAATGCAGGTACCAGATCATTACTATTCTGTTTCTACATATACATTCATGAGACATATATTATATTCAAATTTTAATGCTAAATGACAGTTCATCAAGACACAAGCTGACTTAGACCATTTAATGTACAAAGAGTTATGCAAAATTGTCACAAGGTACGTACCTATACAATCTATCGATAACATATTATTCATCTGTATGTTCTCAGTACAAAAATATATGTTTTTGAAGTAACAATTAATAATATAAAACTAATAAATTTTTAATTTTGAATACAGGTTAATGGCAAATGCAGCTGGAAAACAATTAGAATCACCAACTAAAGACATCGATCCTTCATCTTCTTCCCACTAACAGCTATTTGTATTACCATATAAACTTTTAATATCTTTAAAGTAGACGTAGATAATACAATTTTACTTGATGTATTTTTGTTAGATATATTTCAATGGTTTAAAATTTTTAATTTATATACACGTGGTAGTACTTATTTGCTTTGCTATTAAAAAGAGAGGGTACAACTTACAAAGTAAATTAACCTAAAAAGATTTCAGGATTACAACTTACCCAATTGTAAGTCCTAACCTAAAAAAAAAGGTTGAAATTTTCATATGAAAATTGTACAGTCCTTTGAATAAATAGATTAAAAAATTAAAAGTAATAAATAGAAAAAGCTTCTGAACACGCACGTAGTGCGTGTGAAGAGGCTAGTATTGAATAAGTAAATGGTGAGATTCACCAAGTATCCCTAATTGATTAACTAATCGTTCATTTTGAAATGAAACATCTATACAATCTATACGATATCTAATAGGCAAGGCCTCCAATTTATTTCAGATTGCTTCTAATACATGCCACATCAGACTCTATCTTCCCATAACTTTTTTTTTTAAAAACTTATTTTCCCCCTCCACTCAATTACCACCTATTTTTATTTTTGGTTTCCAAATGGAGATGATCTTATTCCACCAATTACACCCTCCCCATTCAATGGGTTTATACAACAATTCAAATATCCTCCCTATCATAAACAGGAAGGTCACAGAGTAATTTGATTTTTTTTTTTTGGGTCCTATAAAACATCCCATTAATGCCATAAATGCAATCATTTTTTTAGTTTTCCCAATTAATTCACGTTACTGCTCGGCTCTCTCTATTTCGGCCTTTTTGGCTTCTTCCTGAAATCCAATTAGCTCTATTCTTCAGTTTGGTTATTTGGGGATCTAGCCTTCTTTTTAAAATCGTGTTCAACATTTCAAATGATTTTAAACAAAAGATGAGATCTTTAAATAACTTCAAAATTAAATAATTATTGTTAAAATAATATTATTTTACCAAATTTGCCCAAATTTATACATAAAACTTGAGTTAATAATAAGTTGGAAAAATACAAGAATACTTATTTAAGAATGATATAATCTCACCATAGTTGGTGAAACCAATACCGTAGTTGTTTTGGGAAGGAATCGGGTTGGGGAAGGGGAAGTTGGTTTTGGCTTTGATGCCGCATAACTCGACGTCGTAAACACCTCTGTAATGGATAATCTTGGACTTGGAGTTGACAATAATTTGTAAAAATATAAAAATAACTCTCTAGGAATAATACAATCTGATGGCAACAAAATTAGAAACTAGTGAAACCAATAATACTTTGTATGTGATTGTAGCACTCAAAATCCACTTCAAAAGAAAACCCCCATTTAATCTCACTTTATCTTAGGAAACAAAAACCTCACCCTTCTCTCTCTCTCTCACTAGTGTCGCACGGCTAGCATTGCTCTCACTTTTACACTTTTTTTTTTTTTCTTAGTAGATATAGGTAATATCATTAATAAGAACAAAATAGGTTACAAACTTCCAAAATCACACTCCAAAAAGTACAATTATCTCCAAAAGAAGAAATAATGCCTGAACAATTAAGATCATGCGCCCACATGCCAATTCATGTGCAGTTTTGTTGGCATTTCCTTGTGTTTCCAACAGAGACATCCAGGGATCAAATCCTTATTTCCCCAATTATTGAATTATAAAAAATAAAAAAGCTATGTTTGCATATCTCGGAACCCAGTTGAAGTTCACGAGAGCAAAAGATCGAAATTTGGCCAAAGTATCTGTGATTATGTAGGAGGTTTTCCAACTTGCCTTTGCGCCTTTGGAGGCTATAACATCTACGCATAACTTTGAGTCCCCTTCTATTATCACCTTGTTTAGTCCCTGTTCTTTTGTCGTTTCAATTGTTGGATTTTACTTCTGCTATGTCATGATCTATTGTAAGGGATTTCCTTACCATTGCCTACTTGCCTTTAGTACTCTTCCCTCTTGATCCTGAGCGACTGCTGCTAACATTGAGTATGTTTTCCCCACCACTAGATCACAATTGACATCACTGCTCCTTGCTCTGGTTTTCTCTTAAGAAACCAATTGTAGATGGTGTTCTTAAGAAGATTCAAGTAGAATCTTGAGAGGGAAAGTTAGGAATTTATGTGGTAGATGAGAGTTCTTGATGAGAATGGACTAGGTTAATCGAAATGCATGTTAGGGTTTGGATTTAGAAGTAGGAAATGATAAAGGATGGATTCTAGAGAATTGGATGTATGAGAAATGAAAATGGTTGTGACCTCTTCGAGAGTCACCTTCTCTAAGATAAGATTATTTCAAGGGAATCTACATAAGGATCATATATATGTTAGACATGTCCAGCACTATATATATATATCTCAATTCCACATTAGAACATAACTCCAAGTAACCATTCACTCTCTCCTCCCCTACCACTACTTTTTCCAATGCCACCACTAGCTACCAGTTTATTCTTTTTCTAAAAAGCACTGACACTGGTACGACATGGGACACGATACGACACGAGACACGACAATATGACATTTCTTGAAAAACTAAGACACGACATGGCAGGGATACAACCATTAATTAATTGATTAATATATATCTTTAGGTATATTTATTTATTTATAGGCTTATTATATGTTTATTTTAAGTTGTCAACATAAATAACACCAATCAAAATCTTTAGAAACACATTTAAAATCAAAGGAAACTTTTTTAAATAAACAAATATTTTCTTCCCTTCTAACACAATGAGGACCGCACAAAGTATCCCTAGTGTGTTGGACACATACAAATCAAGGGTTTTGAACGGTCCATGCTTCTTAGCTTTCAACTTCTTTTTTTTTTTTTGGTTGCTAAAAAACAATAATTCATTGAAATTAGCAATAAAGGGCAGTATCTCTCAACTAAGTCTTAAGTAGCTACTAGTAATACTAACAATAATGTTTGCATCAAAAGCTAGCAGATTAATAATATCCCAGATCCATACTATGGCCTTCTAAAAACGAAAGTTTAGAAAATTAAAACTAAACCTGGGTTCAGCTTCGGTGCTAAAACGTTATAATTTGACTTTTTTAAAACCACAGTTTCTTATAAATCGTAGGCCCAAACTCATCATTTTCTGCGATTTTGGTTCAAAAAGTTATTTTGCTCCATGCCAACGGGGGCCAAACAGGCTCTAAATCACCACAAGTCAGAGAAGAAGTGAAAATTTCATTTGAGATTTAAAGCAATCTATATATATTTATTGAGTTGCACCTGGGGGTGGAAGCTGCTGTGGCTGTGATGGCAACTGTTGCGGGGGGCCTTGTGACTGTGCTCCGCCTCATACGTTATGATATACATCATTGGATCATCTGGTGCCCTCTCCACCTGTTTCCTCACCGCAGAACCCCTTATCGTACTACCCTTGTAATATACGCTGAAACAACATTACCAAAATCATTATTTAGACTTTTTGATGAGCCGTCGGAGATGAAGGACTATAATAGTTACCGTGGGTAGAGTGACCCCTTGATCGGCTTCTGACCGTATTTCCTCCAAGAATACCCATCTGCTGGAATATCAGAACTGATCGCTGGGACTCTAATTATTCTCTTCACCCGATGCTTCCTCCTATCATTAAACAAACAAACAAACAAAAATTAGTAATTATAAAACAGAACACCTTGTCCTGCCGCAAATGGTGATGAAGAAGACCTTGCAGCAACTAATAAACTGTTATTATCGTTGGTGCTAGTAATCGTGCTATTGTTCTCCGAGTTCGAACTCTCCATTAATTCCAGGATTGAATCGACAGTTCACAGTCGGGATGGCAAAGAACAGGCGGATGATGAAGCGTTGACTGAAAAGGAAAGTACAAACATGATTTTGTTTTGTTTCTTTGGCTTCTAGTCTCAATGACACTTCTCTTCCCACTGACCAAAACACCCTTTCAATTTTCTTCTAAATTACAGATTTACATCCTTTATGTTTAGTCAAATTTGGGTGCTCACTTATTTTTTTTTATTTTTTCTAAGTTAAAGCAAGGTAGGTAGTAGGAGGCAGAAGTTGAAGATCTCTAACACAGCAGCGAGGTCCTGATCGCCATCTCCATGTATTGGTGGTTGATTCGAGCTGCTACACTGGGTGTTCAATTCGGCCTTGATCAGCGATCTTCTGTGTTAAATCTATGCGGCCCATTATTTAACCATTTTTTTCTTTGTGGAATGCAAGAATTTATGGAGGTAATAGCTAGCTGAAAATCTTTCTTAACGCTGTATTAGAAACATGGGATTCAATTCTGATTATATTCTATAGTGGGAGCTGGAAGTACAATATCTCTTACACTTCCTTACTGTCTAGAGCTTTCTTAGAGCTGCTACACCGATTCTTACTCTTTTTACAATACACTCTTGCTTATATTAGATTAGATTAATTTGCCATGGAGATGTCCGAAGTTGAGGAAGATATTCTCCAATGGCATGATTGTACAACTCTTCAAACTTGAACACTTAAGCATTAAAGAATGTCCGGAAATCAAGGAGATAATTACAGAGTCTGAGAATAATGGGTTGAAACCTGACGCGCTTCCAAGATTAAAGATGGTAGTGCTTTCTGATCTTCCAAAAGTAAAAAGAATTTGGACAGATGACTCATTCAAATGGCCATCTTTAGAGAGTATTAAGATATCCATGTGCCAAATGTTGACAAGATTGCCCTTCAACAATGAGAATGCAATCGGTTTGAGATGTATTGAAGCAAAATCAATCATGGTGGAGTGCATTGGTATGGCTTCAACCTTCTTCATAGCACTTCTTCTGGATAAGGTAATGGTAGAAATGTCAGCTCCACAAACTGTGGGTTTGTAATATTTAAATTTTCATGATCTTTTCTTTTTAAGATAATGTATGAATGTGTGATTGTTTAGTATTTGTGATTACGTGAATGTTGGACTGAAACCTTCCTCATACGTGGTCATGATTGTCTTAAATCTATAATGAAAGCTTTTGAACATTTAAGTTTATACCATATAAGATAGCAATCTTGCTTCACTTCAGTTTTGGGTAGCCAAACCTATTTATTTCATGAATTTCTATTGATTTGTGAATAACAGAAACCTTTGTCTCCATATAGAAATTAAATATTACTTCCAGAAAGCATTTAGAAATGTCTTGTACATACTGAAGAATATCATAATAAGAACAGAAATATAAACACAGAATCATTCATGTGATCATTCATCACATCATACGAAGTCAAAAGAGTGATTTTTCAACTCATGTCACTTAACAAAATCAAATTTTATTATTGGCATCATATCAACATGTTGAAAACCTATATCTAAGAAAACGTAAGATCATTTATCCTACTTTGGCAATGCCAAACTAATTCTGATTAGGGAACATTTAAAAATACTCAGCAATCACATATGTTGATTGGAACAAAAATCTCATCCAAATAACCCGGACAACCATTGCTCCACTCCAATGCTTCCCACCAACTCCTTTCACCCTTAATCTTCTTCAAATCTGTGTACTAGATACTTCCTCAACCAATGGGTTCTTAAGATTTGGGCAATTATAAAAACTCAACCATTCTAACTTTGGTGCAATGTGTAAACCACTAGAGATGCTAACTAATCCAGGCATGTAATGAAGTGAAATCTTCTTCAAATTTGGGAGAAAATCAGAGGTTTTAAGCTCAGCAGAGATTTCACAGTTTACTATGCTGTTGATGGAGGGGCAATCTTCAACTTTAAGCTCTTCTAAGTTGCACAGGTTAGCAAGCAATCCTTGTGTGAAAATAGTGGTCAACTGGGGGACATGTGCGCAATGTCAAGGACTTAAGAAGAAATAATGAATTCTTCTGTACTGATCCCTCCCATATGCTCCTTAAACTCTTCATATAATACACATACAGGTATTCTAGTGATTCAAGAACAATTTTCTCAGTACCAGATGATTCAGATACTATTTCATTGCAATTCATCTTCTTCATCTATAATCACTTGAACCTCATTACATTCCCCCATGACTAAGCATTTTAAGTTTCTCCATATTTTGAACCCCAAAATTAGATAGCTTCTTAGCAGTTGCATGCCTGTCCAAGAAAAATGCCGTGGCATGTTGGAGTACATTCTGAATTTCTCTAGGGACACCCACACCATTTATGTATTTCAAGCATCTCTCCCATTGTTCCAGCTCAAACTCAACATCAAGAGGGACTCGAGAAATAATGCGCTTGACATGACGACCAACAGTGAATCTGAAATGTAACAGTGATGGGATATTCCTCTGAATGTGCCTTACAAGTTCCACCCTTGGAAAATAGAATTTAAGAGTTTCTAACCTCTTTAAGGTACATACTTCATTAACAATAGCTTCCACACATGCATCCCACCGCTCGTCATCTGGATCCACATCAATATTCAACTCCTCTAACTGAGACAGTGCAGAAATTACCCCACAAGGAACCACTGCATTTGACTGCACAGCTCTCCGGCTACCATCACTCGCATACCCATAAAATGAAACTTCCAAGCATGTCAGATTAGTTAACTTCTCAATCTCCTGAGGTAAGTCCATAATCTCTGTCCCTTCAAGATCAAGAACCTCAAGCTGCTTGAGTTCTCCAACTTTGGGCGACAACCTCATGAAACGCTGACAATCATTTAAAAACAGTCTTTTGAGCTTAACCAATCTGACTATGGAATTCGGGCAAGTACTTGATACCAGTCCTGGATAAGTTCAGGGTTTGAAGAGCGCACATGTGATCAAAAAATGAGGGAGGAATCGTTCTCAATTTGTAGTTTCTTTGAAGGAACAACGCTGATAGCTTGGGACACCTTGGATTCTCAGGTAAAACAGACAAATCATTGTCCATCAAGTAAATCTCTTTGGCGTTCTCCCAGTCCTCATCCTTTGGTGGCTTAGTTAATCCTAAACTGCCCTGCATGAGAAACAATCCATGTTGTTCACTTGCTTCAGGTTCCATGTCAACGTCTTCAATCTGAGATTCCATCTGCCCACTAGTAAATGCCTCTCCTTGAGGTTTCAGAGTACTTATTCCTTCTGTTTGCATTACCACAACCTGTATATGCTCATGTTGTCTTGTTTGTGAAACTTCAGTCCCAATGTCTTCAATTCGAGATTTCATTTGTTCACTTGAATTAGAAGGTGTCATCTTAAAATTTAAGTCTATTATACCTCCTTTTTCTGTAACAATGCTTTCAGGTCGGCCAGTCCAATCCGAATCTGTTACAGATTCTGCAATTAAAAGAGAAAGGAAAAAGAAGATATTAAAAATTATTTATATTCATTAAGTAAATGTAAAGCTCACCATGGAAATGCTAATGCCACTTTGTTGGGTAAAACTCATGTTTATGTGTAAACTAAATTGAATAATCTCAAACAACAATGAAAATAAAAAATACTTAAGCAAAAAAAAACAGAGATTACAACAAGGAAAACCTTTCAATATAGAAGAAAAAACTATGCGATAAATTCGATCAATCCACTATAATAAAATAGAGATTACAACACACAAGTTCATGGTCAAAATTTGCAAAATAAGTTTATGTCAAGGGAATCTATATAAGGATCATATATGTCAAGCACTATATATCCCAGTCTCAACAACCAAGTCTCATCTCATGTAGCTACTAGTAATACTAACAATAATGTTTGCATCAAAAGCTAGCAGATTAATAATATCCAATCTATATATCTAAGACTAGTAGAATTTGGATTGCTTAATATTTATTGAGTTGCACCTGGGGCTGGAAGCTGCTGTGGCTGTGGTGGCAACTGTTGCGGGGGGCTCTCTCCCTTCTTTTTCCTTTTATTGTAAAGGATCCCTCTTGCTTTTGCCTGCACTTCACGAACCTCACGTAAATACACTCTAACAGATTGAGCTGCAAATGGGTTTGCTTCAGGCTTCCCTCCATTATCTTCAAAGGCGGCTCGGAGGCGCCCAATGAGTGAGTCGACGCTGCCCCAGGCTTGGCGCAGTGAGCAGGGGCAAGGGGCTGGAGGTTGAGGGTTCCCATAGAAGGGACAGATTTTAGTGTGCACCTTGGTCTTGCCAAATTGGTCATGGTACCTGCACTTCAAATCAATATATAAGATTATCTTGAAATACATTATACATCTGTGAGTTTAAAGTTTTGGGATTTGATAATTATACTTGAGGAAATCAATGACGCTTTTTCCGTTGCAATTTGAGAGGGAAATTGGGGGACTTTGGTTCCTGAGGTATTGGCCAAAGGTGTTCCAGTCACGGCGCTTTTGGCTTTCATAGCGACTAGGGGTGGGAGCAGAAGCTGATGAAGAAGACCTTGCCGCAACTAATAAGCTGTTATCATCGTTGGTGCTAGTAATGGTGTTGTTTTTCTCCGAGTTTGAACCCTCCATTAATTCTGGGATTGAATCGATGGATCTCCTTGGAAATGGTGGTTGTATCTCTTGCCAAGCTTTCTTCTTTAGTGGGGAGAGAGAGAGAGGCAATTGGAATGGGGTTGGAGTGTTCACAGTCGGGATGGCAAAGAATAGGCGGAATAAGAAAACATGATTTGGGCACCCCCCAATTCAAATACTTCCTGTTCTCTCCAAATTTTAAACGGATATAAAATGTTTTGTTTCTTTGCCTTGTAGACTCAATGACAACTCCCTTAGCAGTGACGGTGGGCGTACTGTGATTTGGGGTGTAAAGATCCCAAATTCGAATCCTGTATCAAGCTTTGGGATTAAACCTACGACATACGAGCCCTGTATGAGCCCTGCTCATGACCTATTAGTATCCTCATGGAGCTGAGATAACAACTATGGCTCACCAATTCCCTCCGACTTTAACAAGTAAGATATTATAATCGTCACGCCTAGGGAGGGAAGCCACTTTGGTTATCCCAACCTACCTTTTTTTTCATAATAAAAAAAGGATAAAACTTAGGTATAATTCCTTAGGTTAAGTATATTAGGTTCCCCAATTGAATTCAAACACATGGTTGTTTTAACCAATTCAATGCAGTTATATGTTTGAATTCAATTAAAAAACCTAATGTATCTAACCTAAGGTATTGTACCGAAGTTTTACCCATAAAAAGAAAAAAAAAAAAAAAAAATGACATTTCCCTTCCTAGTGACCAAAACACCCTTTCAATTTTCTTCCCCTTAATTAAAATTGAACTTTAAATTTCTAACACATTAAAGTAAAAACATGATTATTTTTATTTTATTGGTGCCAGACAAATGCAAATTTATTCTGCAACAATGCTTTTCTTCAAAGCCCAATTTCATGTAAAACTTATTTAAATAATAAGTAACAAGAGTGGGTTCAAGTTACACCACCGATGTAACTCAACAAAAGTTACATCGATCATAGATTTATAAGAGATCTAACGGTTACAAATAGTCACCTACTTATGACATTATTAAAAATTTATTTCCTTACCACATCGGCTTATCTCCTCTCTCTCTCTCTCTCTCTCTCTCTCTCTCTCTCTCTCTCTCTCTCTCTCTCTCTCTCTCTCTCGTACATTATCGAAATTACAATTTCTTTTTTCTTCTTCCTATGTCTTAGTCTATTTTTGTTAAAACAACTCTTCCTCACCATTGTCGATCATCTCCAAAAGGGAGAACTGCTCCTATTACCATATTTGCATCTTCTGATGAATTGGAAGTGACTACTTCACTCGTTGATGGAAAGACTACTCCAAACAGGCAGCAACATATTAGGCTTGGAAATCCGAGTTGGAAGTAGTTTGAGAGTGACTGAGTGAGAAAGCTATTCAAGCATAGATGTTGCTGCCTGTTACAATTATCAATTGCTAAAAATAGTCCAAGAATGAATATGTTAAACCAGACAACTTAAGTACTGTTCACAGTGAAGATAACAAGCTGAGCAGTAAAGACAGCAAGCTTCAAGTCGTGCAAAGCCACCTGGCTATACGACATATCACTCCAAGTGTAGTGTTAGAGTGTTGGTAATGTTAAACTACACGTAGCTCACCTTTGTAAACTCTGTTAGAGTTTTGTTAGAAGCGGTTACTTATTAAGCTATGTATAAATATCAAACTCTATGGTACTGATTGTATTAAGTTTTCACAATGAATAAGATCTAAATTCACTATCTCTCTTTCTCTCAAATCCCTTTCTTCCTTCTCTCAAAATCTCTCTTCCTTAAGCTTTTCTCACAGAATAATAGGATGGTTGGATCTATAACAAGGATTTAATATAACAGTAGAAAACTCAGGATTTAATATAACAAGGTTTTCTCTTTTCTTTTTTTCCTAGGTGATAGATCTTAAAAGATGTCATTGTGTTTTGTGTTGGTTTTTTTCCCATCTCCCAATTCAAAAAAGAAAAAAAAAATATTGAGGTAACTCAATCGATCTTGTGTATTTCTTCCCTTGCTTTTACAGTTAACAATTGATAATTGATCATTGAAGTTGCTCAGTCGGTCCATTGTCTTCTCTAAATTGAAGAAGCACAAATGTAGTTGGAGTTTATAAGGATAACTTGGGGAAAGAGAGAAAAGAGGGAGACATGTGAGCTTAGGACGTGTGGAGGAGAGATAAGGGGAGAGAGAGAGGAAATGACTAATGAGTAATTGTGAGTTTGGATGATTATGTGACTCCTAAAAGTAGGAAGGAATAAGAAATCATTTATTTGTATTGGTTGGGAAGACCACATATATATAATACAACGAAAATAATGAATAATTTCTCTCAATACTAGTCCTGAAATAATTTTCTTAGCTTTGATATATTAAGTTTATTTAAAAGTTGTGGTTTTGTGAGTAGAATAATCTTGTATAGGAGAATGAGACATCTGATTCGAAGAATCGGGTGTATAGGGGAATGAGACATCTGATTCGAAGAATTGGTGGCAATACACTTCTCAATTTAGACTTCTAAGTTTGGTTTCGTTTTGAAAACTATATCAATAGTTGGTTTTTGAATAAATTTATATTGAGATACAAACTTTTCAGTATAGGGTTTGATTTATTTATTTATTTTTTTTTTTAAGAATATATTTCTCAATATTTTTTAATCTAAAAAAAACCCAGAATAAAAAGAATTTTGTTTCTTCTTCCATTAGTTTCCCAAAAATATATTTAAGTTCTTTTTTTAGTTTTAATTTTAATTTTTTAAATTAGCAAAATGATGTTGTTTTAGACACTTAACAGCAACCCATTATCGAAAGGTGATAGAAGGATTCAATTGAAAAGAAATGAAAGTTAAAGGATTAAATTCTAATTAAATTCACGTGAAATCCACAATTGATGGGAGAGTAAGAAAAGTAATGACTACATATTTATTTATTAAAGAACATATTTTGGCTACAGTGAGATTTTGCTACAACCAATTATCTACACCTAACTGCCGACGCGTTTGCCTGGTCCAGCGCCAGCCACATAGGACTAAAATAAAATCCCGTGCTCACTTTGTTTTAAGTCAACGCTAGGTAGTAGGAGGCAGAAGTTTAACATCTCTTACACTGCAGCGAGGTCCTGATCGCCATCTCCGTGTTGGTGGTTGATTCGAGCTGCTATACTGTGTGCCACTGGGTGTTCAATTCGGCCGAGATCAGCGATCTTCTGTGTTAAATCTGTGCAATATTAAACCATTTTTTCCTTGTGGAATGAAAGAATATATGGAGGTAATAGCTAGCTGAAAAAGGTTTATTAAGTCTTAACGCTGTATTAGAAACATGGGATTCAATTCTGATTTTTTATTTTCTTGGGATTATATAGTGGGAGCTGAAAGTTCAATATCTCTTACACTTCCTTCCATTTCCATGTTGGTGATTTCTTAGAGCTGCTACACTGATTCTATTTAAGGTTAGTCTTTTTATCCTCCTGCTTATCTTACTCTTTCTACAATACACTCTTGCTTATATTAGATTAGAGTAATTTTGCCATGGTGACCTGATTTCAAAATCATACAGTGACGTATTGGTATAATACCAACTTGATGTGCTTGAGCCAATTAAATCCACTGGAAAAAAGAAAGTGCCTTTAAATTAGTACTATTTTATATTTAAAACAATAACATACAAAAATTATGACTGAAAATGCTCTAGGAGAGAAGTATGTGTTTTAATATTAGATTTTGGAAGAAAAGAAAAAAAAAGGGACATAGGCCCATGAATGAACAAATCTGCATTGATTAAAAATGTAACTTGAGATGGCTTGGTCATGTTCAAAGGAGAGCGATTAATGCATCTATGAGGAAGAATGAGTTGATTAAAATTGAGGGAACGAAAAAATGTAGAGGAAAGCCAAAAATAAGATTAATAGAAATAGAAAAAAAGAGAGTGACAGAGAGTGTGACTTGGGATAGAATAGAATAGTAGGTCAAAATATATGTGGCCGACCTTAACTAATCTATTGAGGATCCAAAGCTGATGTCATAATTTTGGGACTAAGGCTTGGTTTTTGTTGTTGATTAAAAATAGGCTCCATGTCTAAAGGTCCTCCATGAGATTGTGAAAACTTTTGCTTTAATTTCGTCATCTAACCATGTGAGTTTGTCTACTAACATGATTGCGGAATCAAGTTAGCATCTTTTGACTAACCACATCCTTGTTTGTGTTGTTACGTATTTTAATTATTACTTCTCTAAACTGAGAAGCCATTCGTCATTTTGAATTTTGAGTTTGTTAATGTCTTAACTTCCTTTTTGTTGAAACACAGATATGTTGGGGGCAGCAGCTTCTGGTATAGGTTCCGCAGCAGCTTCTGCTGTGGGTACTTCAGTAGGGGATGAGGTCTACAAATATGGGAAAGAGCTTTTCCATGACGTGAGTCGCAGAGTTGATAATGATCTAGAAAACAACTATGAAAGGTTAATAGAGCATGCAGAGAAGCTGTGTGCTAGAAGGGATGATATATTGGCTCAAGCAAAGACAAAGCAGGTCACTCAAGTATGTGAAGCTTGGATTTCTAGGGTCATGAAGATTGAAAAAGAGGTGCAAGAACTAGAAACCAAGTACAAGAAAGAAAAAAGCAAAAAAAGGACATTCAATCAGCTTTGGAATGGGTCAAGTGAGTCACGGGCAGAACTTAACAAAAGCATGGCAGAGAAGTGCGAGAAATGGCATAATCTTTGGTTAGAGGGAAAGTTTGAGATAGGAATGGTGGTTAAGAAATTGCCAGAGCGTGTGATAATTATCCCTACACCCAAAATAGAAGACAAACCATTTCTCCACTCAACTATTGAAGAAATACTGGGCCATCTACAAGATAAGAATGTAAAAAGAATTGGACTTTGGGGAATGGCGGGAATTGGGAAGACAACCATATTGCAGAACTTGAATAACAATGAAGCTATTGCTACCATATTGCAGAACTTGAATAACATTGTTGAAGCTATTGGGTAAAATGTTTGTATCATTGTTATTTGGGTAACTGTATCAAAGGATTGGAGTTTTAGAAAAGTTGCAACACTCAATTGCAGCTCGGTTAAAATTGAATATGGAAGGCATGACTGACCCTAATGAAATTGCTCAGCAAATATGTGGAGAGTTGAAAAGCAAAAGGTGTCTACTTCTTTTGGATGAAGTTTGGGAAGTTCTTGATCTACCTCTGATAGGAATGTATGACAACGAAAAGGATAGCAAGGTGGTATTGGCAACTAGACATCGTCATGTTTGTTATGATATGGAAACTGATGAGGAAATTAATGTGCAACGATTGTCTGAAGCTAGTGCATTGCAAATGTTCAAGGTAAAGGTGGGTCGAAATGCAAATCTTCCAGGTATTGAACCAATAGCCAAGCTAGTTGTCAATGAATGTGCTGGTTTGCCGCTCTTGATAGACAAGGTAGCAAGTATTTTTAGAAGAAAGGATAACTTTCACTTGTGGAATGATGGATTAAGAAGTTTGCGGAGATGGCCTAGTATCAAAATCCAAGGCATCAATGAACTGATTGACTACTTAAAGTTTTGTTATGAAGATTTAGATGATGAGGTTAAAAAGGTCTGCTTTTTGTACGGTGCAATATATCCTGAAGACTATGAGATATATATAGATTATTTGTTGGAGTGTTGGAGAGCTGAAGGTTTCATTCATGATGCAAATGAGTTTAGAGATGCACGTGGAAAAGGGCATTCAATATTGGATGAACTTATCAATGTGTCTTTGCTAGAGAAGAGTGAAAAGATCAATCATGTAAGGATGAATAAAGTACTACGAAATATGGCCCTCAACATTTCTTCCCGAAGCTGTAATTTTAAGGTTTTGGTGAAACCCCGTGAGGGGTTGCAAGAGGCCCCTAATGAGGAAGAATGGAAACAAGCAAATCGGATCTCCTTGATGGATAATAAATTGTGCACTTTACCAGAAATGCCAGATTGCAACGAGCTTTCAACATTGTTATTACAGAGAAATCGGGACCTAAGATCGATTCCTGAGTTATTCTTTGGATGCATGGAAAATCTACGAGTTCTAGATTTACATGGCACTGGAATTGCATCCTTACCATCATCAATATCTTGCTTGAAGTGTCTCAGAGCGCTATATTTGAATTCTTGCATTTGTTTAAGGGAACTTTGTTACTTAGAAGGACTTGAGCATCTTGAGGTGCTTGATATTCGAGACACCAGGATTAATCATTTTCCAATTCAGATTGGACGTTTGATTCAGTTGAAGTGTTTACGTATGTCATTATCAAATTTTGGCATTGGAAATTCAATTAATGTGGAATTTCCTCAAAATGTCTTTTCAAGTCTTTCTTTATTGGAAGAGCTACAAATAGATGTGGATCCAAATAATCGAAGTTGGGAGGCGACTGTAAAGGCTATTACTAAGGAGGTGGCTACCTTGAAACATTTGACGTCGCTTTCAATTTGCTTCCCTACAGTGGATTGTCTTCAAAGTTTTATCTCAGCGAGCCCATTGTGGAAGGATTTTCGCTTCACATTTCAATTTTCTGTTGGTTATCATGACTCAACCCGTTATCAAATTCTTGATTTCTTTGAATATCAAATTAGGAATTGTTTGAAGTTTGCAAATGGTGAAGGTGTAGATCCTATAATTTCTGATGTTCTTTTGGAAACTGATGCATTTGAATTGATTGGCCACAAGGGAGCTTCAAGACTTTCAGATTTTGGTATTAAGAGTATCAACAAGATGCGGGGTTGTTTGATTGAAGGGTGTGATGAAATTGAAACAATTGTCCATTGTAATAGTGAAGGAAGAAGTGCATTAGAATGCTTGGAAAAGATGTACATAAATAACGTCCCAAAATTAGAAAGCATCTGGGAAGGTCCTATACATGCTGGAAGCCTAGCCCGACTAACAACTTTAACTTTACGGAGATGTCTGAAGTTGAAGAAGATATTCTCCAATGGCATGATTGAACAACTCTTCAAACTTGAACACTTAAGCATTGAAGAATGTCCGGAAATTGAGGAGATAATTACAGAGTCTGAGAATAATGGGTTGAAACCTGACGCGTTTCCAAGATTAAAGATGGTAGTGCTTTCTGATCTTCCAAAAGTAAAAAGCATTTGGACAGATGACTCATTGAAATGGCCATCTTTAGAGAGTATTAAGATATCCATGTGCCAAATGTTGACAAGATTGCCTTTCAACAATGACAATGCAATCAGTTTGAGATGTATTGAAGCCAATCAATCATGGTGGAGTGCATTGGTATGGCAAGATGATGCTATTGAAAAAAGATTACGGTCTATATGGCTTCAATCTTCTTCATAGCAGTTCTTCTGGATAAGGTAATGGTAGAAATGTCTGCTGCACAAACTGTGGGTTTGTAATATTTAAATTTCATGTTCTTTCCTTTTTAAGATAACATATGAATGTGTGATTGTTTAGTATTTGTGATTAAGTGAATGTTGGACCGAAACCTTACGTGGTCATGATTGTCTTAAATCTATAATGAAAGCTTTTGAACATTTAAGTTTATACCATATAAGATAGCAATCTTGCTTCACTTCAGTTTTGGGTAGCCAAACCTATGTATTTCATGAATTTCTATTGATTTGTGAATAACAGAAACCTTTGTCTCCATATAGAAATTAAACATTACTTCCAGAAAGCATTTAGAAATGTCTTGTATGTACTAGAAGCCTCGTTTGACTAACAACTTTAACTTTATGCAGATGTCTGAAGTCGAAGATATTCTCCAATGGCATGATTGAACATCTCTTTGAACTTCAACATTTTTGAGTTGAAGTATATCTTGAAATCAAAGAGTTAATTATAGTTGGAATTTGGAAATGCATTTGGACTGATGACTCATTGAAGTGGCTATATTTTACGATATCCATGTGCTGGATGTTGACAAAATTTCCCTTCAACAATGAGAATGTGGTTAACTTGAGACGTATTGAAGGCCATTAATCATGGTGGAGTTCATTGTTATTGCAAGAAGATGCTATTGAACAGTGATTGAGATTTATATGTATCTTTAACCAGTGCGTTTGGTTTCATTCTTCTTTCACAGCAGTCCTGTGAAAGATTGTGGTTTTTTTTTTTTTTTTTTTTTAAGTAGCATATGAATGCTTGTATGTATTATATTGACATGTGTGATTGTTTAGTATTTGTGATTTACATAATATGTTAGACTGAAACCCTTCTTATAGTTGGTCATGATTTTCTAAAATTTTTAATTAGGACTTCTTAACATTTAGGTTATATTATTTAAGATGTAATCCTCGCTAATTTCTTGAGTTTTTGTTAGCCAAATGGCCCAAATCTACCTTTTTCATGTACCTCCTTTTAATAGTTTGTTTGGAAAAGCTTGAGTCCAGCTTTGCTCAAGATCATCTTCACAACAACTTCGTCTTTGATATATTATGAATAGGATATTTAAATGTATGAGCACGACATCTCCAAAATTTGGGCATGAAAAATCGTGTTTATTTATTTATTTTTAGAGAAAAGGCAGTGTTAATTTATAAGAGATTGTGAATAAAGGTGGTAAACTCTGCTTTATTAATGTATAGGTGTTTCATGTACTCTGTTGGTTTAACACACTTGAGTATTACTAGTGATATCATGATTTTGTCTCTAGAAAATATTGCTTCCAGAAATCATTTGTGAATATGAATGGTAATAATCGACTGTGAGAACCACTCTCACAATCCAAATCAAATGAGTCGACCGGCAATATTTTTATCCCAAGATTGAGGGTTTTTATCTTTTTATATATATATTTGGAATCCTCGCTTGTTTATTAAGGAAAAAAAACAAGAAAACCAAAAATAAGTGAAATACATCTTTATTCCATTGAAAATTTATATAAGAATCTAAGAAGAAAATTACACAACCTTCATTCCTAGTTATATTCTAAAATTGTAAAATTACATCGGATAATTCACTAATTTATAAACATTGATATAAGATCGAAGGTTAGATTACCATATGAGAATGTGTTAGATACTCACCTCAGCTGACCTAAGTCGGTCTTCTAAGAATTAATGTCCATTTTCGTGTCATTCATTTAACTCATCCAAAACATATCATAATAAGAACAGAAACATAAACACAGAATCATTCATGTGATCATTCATCACATCATACGAAGTCAAAAGAGTGATTTTTCAACTCATGTCACTAAACAAAATCAAATTTATTATTGGCATCATATCAACACGTTGAAAACCTATATCTGGGAAAACGTGTAGGCAATGCCACACTAATTTTGATTAGGGAACATTAAAAATGCTCAGCAATCTCATATGTTGATTGGAACAAAAATCTCATCCAAAAAACCCGGACAACCAATGCTCCACTCCAATGCTTCCCACCAACTCCTCTCACCTTTATCTTCTTCAAATCTTGAGTAGATACTTCATCAATTAATGGATTCTTAAGATTTGGGCAATCATAAAAACTCAACCATTCTAACTTTGGCGCAATGTGTAAACCACTAGAGATGCTAACTAATCCGGGCATGTAATGAAGTGAAATCTTCTTCAAATTTGGGAGAAAATCAGAGGTTTTAAGCTCAGCAGAGATTTTGCAGCTTACTATGCTGTAGATGGAGGGGCAATCTTCAACTTTAAGCTCTTCTAAGTTGCACAGGTAGCAAGCAACCCTTGTGTGAAAATAGTGGTCAACTGGGGATTCAAGAACAATTTTTTCAGTACCAGATGATTCAGATACTATTTCATCAATCATCTTCTTCATCTATAATCACTTGAACCTCATTACATTCCCCCATGACTAAGCATTTTAGTTTCTCCATATTTCGAGCCCCAAAATTAGATAGCTTCTTAGCAGTTGCATGCCTGTCCAAGAAAAATGCCGTGGCATGTTGGAGTACCTTCTAAATTTCTCTAGGGACACCCACACCGTTTATGTATTTCAAGCATCTCTCCCATCGTTCCAACTCAAACTCAACATCAAGAGAGACTCGAGAAATAATGCGCTTGACATGATGACCAACAGTGAATCTGAAATGTAACAGTGATGGGATATTCCTCTGAATGTGCCTTAAAAGTTCCACCCTTGGAAAATAGAATTTAAGAGTTTCTAACCTCTTTAAGGTAAATACTTCATAAACAATAGCTTCCACACATGCATCCCACCGCTCGTCATCTGGATCCACATCAATATTCAACTGGTCTAACTGAGACAGTGCAGAAATTACCCCACAAGGAACCACAACATTTGACTGCATGGCTCTCTGGCTACCGTCACTTGTATACCCATAAAATGAAACTTCCAAGCATGACAGATTAGTTAACTTCTCAATCTCCTGAGGTAAGTTCATAATCTCTGACCCTTCAAGATCAAAAACCTCAAGCTTCTTTAGTTCTCCAACTTTGGGCGACAACCTCATGAAACACTGACAATCATTTAGAAAGTCTTTTGAGGCTAACCAATCTGAGAATGGAATTGAACAAGTACTTGATACCAGTCCTGGATAAGTTCAGGGTTTGAAGAGCATGCATGTGATCAAAAAATGAGGGAGGAATCATTCTCAATTTGTAGTTTCTTTGAAGGAACAACGCTGATAGCTTGGGACACCTTGGATTCTTAGGTAAAACAGACAAATCATTGTCCATCAAGTAAATCTCTTTGGCGTTCTCTCAGTCCTCATCCTTTGGTGGCTTAGTTATTCCTAAATCGCCCTGCATGAGAAATAATCCATGTTGTTCACTTGCTTCAGGTTCCATGTTAACATCTTCAATCTGAGATAAAATCTGCCCACTAGTAAACACCTCTCCTGAGAGGTTTCAGAGTACTTGCTTGTGTTTGCATTTCCTCAACCTGTAAACCCTCTGGTTCTCTTGTTTGTGAAGCTTCAGTCCCAATGTCTTTAATTTCAAATTTCGTTTGTTCACTTGAATTAGATGTCATCTTAAATGCTTCAAGTGGGCTAGCCAAATCATTTTCTGTCACAGATTCTACAACAAAAAACAGAAGAAAAAAAAAATTCAAAATAATTTAAATTGAAAAAGTAAATGTGAAGTTCATGATGCTGTGCGAGCGGAACCATTAACACTAAAGCCAAACTAAACGTACAATGTATCAATTAAATTTAATAACCCCAAACAGGAGTGAAAACACAAGCATAGCAAATACACACAAGAACACACTAAATTTCAAAATAAAAAATCATCGTATCAATCCACTAATAAAATAGAGATTACAATACTCAAGTTTATGTTCAAAACGTGAGTTGACAATAAATTGTAAAAATTTAAAAATAACTCTCTTAAGAATAATACAATCTCACGCCAACAAAATTAGAAACTAGTGAAACCAGTAATGCTTTTACTGCATGTGATTGTAGCACTCAAAATCCACTCCTAAAGAAAACCCCCATTTTATCTTCACTTTATCTTAGGAAACAAAAACCTCACCCTTTTTTAATGTCTTTAGAGTTGGTACCGGCAACTGCAACCTGCTTACTTATCACCCTGTGGGTGAGTGAGGCTGACGCAAAGCGCTTCGAGATGAACACATCAAGTGTAAACAGCTCCATGTAGGCCACAGTGCATTGTTTGAATGACACATGCTTGGTTGGATTTTTAGAGTTCTTCTCCTTCTGGTAAGTGTATGGCCGGCTATTATCATCATCCAAGAAATCCTCTACCCCAAAGCTTCTTGGTGCAAAGCTAAAAGTCAATATTGGAAAAAAATGCACAATGAACCTGTAAATGTGACAATTGTTTGGAAAAAAATTTCAATTGCTGCCAAATGAGCAACTTAGCAATTGTTAGATTTCCAAAACCAACATTCAACATTTTAATAGATTGAGAGAAACTTTTTAGAATTTTAACAGTTAGGATTTTGAAATCTTATACAGGTAGGAGTTGGGAAGCAAGTAATGTAACCCTACAAGTCATAACTCATTAGCAGACCTAAAAGTGTGTATCTGAGTACTGTCAATCACCCTTCTTTAATTCAATAGCTCTGATAATGCAATGTATGAAGACCTGATATGCTTTTGTTTTATTCTAGATTCCATATTTGCAGCTATTTACATAATTTATTCCTTTCTAAGTATGCTTGGTGGTGGACATTGAGTCCATGGCTTTATCCCTCGAGAAAGAAAGAAACAAAAATCAACCATCAGCAAGTTAGTAGGGGACTAGGGGTGACCTCAAACATTACTTGAGTATTCGGCTCAGTGGTAATCCCCTCCTCAAAAAGCCCCCCTGTATGAGGGTGTGGGTTCGATCCCTGAGATCTTCAAAATATACGTGTGTGTAAGTTTAGATTAGAATTTCTATCATATTTCAAAAAAATAGTGTGATTGTATTTGTTTTAAAGGAAGATGATTTTTTTCCTCCTTCCTAAGTGCATGCTTTATGCCCTTAGAGGGAGCTGTTTGTTTTTCTCTTCTTAATAAAATTTCGACTACTTATCAAAAAAAATTACCAAATAGGAATTCAGTGTATATATCAGTTTATAATGCATGAAAATGTTTAAGCTCAAACATTTATATTAAATTTTAAGTACAGTTCTGCAAAAGTTTGAAACATTGCAGTTCCTGAACTTCATTGGATACCAATTAACTCACACCAACGCATTTAAGTGCTCCTGACACTTTAAAACCCTTTTTTTTTTTAATTAAATTCCACCTAACCACAAGTAGTGCCAATCCACAACACAAATAAGAATAACTATTTGACTACACATTGGATTAAGCAGTTTCAACTTTCAATCTAAATTTTACTTTTCTTTCAACTTATAGCTCTTTCTAGTGCACACAATGTTGACAACTAATGGGCAGTAATCAACAAAAGAGAAGATTTTGAGAAAAACATCTGAATACATGGAATTCACATACCTGTCTGTTATGAACACCGCTCATGACAATATACAAGGAAGGCCTAAATTTGTCTCCTCCATACACATTGACCCCTCTGTTCCACACCTTGCCAAGCACATGCTTCAACATGTTTTCAAACACCCAATACCCTTGTCTAACAAACACAAATTCTTTTCAGTTGCAATGCAATCCACCTGAAAACAAAACCATAGAAAATTACAAAATAAAAAAAACACAAGTGCCAAGAGCACATAACCCACAAGTAAACCCAATAAATTGTACATACTGTTAGAACCCAAACCAAATAATATTCTCCAGATACATATCATTGAAAAGGGTATTAGGAAATGTATGATAATTTGTCAATAAATTTATACAATAAGAAATGCGAAAGATTGTGAGTCAAGCATTTTGTCAAATATGTAACGTGCATTTTGGAAACACTGCCACGGGAAGGTTCATCACTTTAAAATTTTGAGAGTTATGGAAAAGGGTATGTTTGTAATCACAGGGATTTCTCAAAAGCATAGAATTAAAGGTGGGTTTAGAGCGCAAAGCATTTGGAGAGAGACTGACCTGGTCACAAAGGAAAGTGTTTAGAACTCAGCAGCGTCAATTATGGTCTTAACTTAAGTTGGCAGGGACGATGGTGATTCGGTTGTATTAATACGTGAGAGATTTCATGATCTTTTGTTTAAGTATTTTTCATTAACGATGTCATTGTAAATGAAATTTATGGTTTGAATTGAAACAATTTTTAAAGAATAGGGTTTAAATATAATTTGCCATTTTTTTTTCTCAATTTCTAATTATTTTCTTCTTTATTATATTTCTTTCATGATTAGAGAACTTTTGGTCCTTATTTGAAAGAGTGTTCTCATTTTAGCTTCCTAACTTTAAAAATTTGTATTTGATTTCTATAAATCTATTTAGCTGTAAAATGGGTTTTTTCCGTCTTTTGCTAGAACCCTCCGTTAACTGCCACCTCAGCCATTCAACTCAGCATTTATATGATTATTTAATCCAACTCAGCATTTTTTTATTAAAAAAAATAAATAAATTACATAATCAGATAATCTGCATTTTCCTACCAGGAGGTGTAAAATGCAGTTTACATAATCTGCAAGCAGATTAGATCTTCCATTTTGTAAAACGCAAATTATGTAATCAGATCTTCTCATCAAAGTTTTCATTTTGGTAATCTGCAATAATCCAATCTCATCAAATCCTGCAAAAGAATCAAAGTTTATGTAATCTGCATTTTTTTTTTCTCTAATATAATCAAAGATTTCATTTTGATAAGATCCTGCAAGAATCCAATATAATCTCACAAACACAAGACTTAACAGATTAAAGAATTTACGAAATCACACACATTTCACCAGATTCTCATACCAAATCACAAACACCTCACCTAAAAAATCTGGTGAATCAGCTCACAAAATCCGATCGTCTCTCATTTTACCAAGAACACACACTCTCTCTCTCTCATTTTGCCAAGAAATCTTTCTCTCTCTCATATTGATGCCAGACACTACTGAAGCAGTGGTGGAGGGAGCGGTGGAGCCGACGAAAAGGCTTGTAAGAATTCTTTTTTTTTTTTTTCTCACCGGCGCTTTTGGGTTTTCACCGGTGCGGCGTGGATGGACTGAGGGAGAACTGGAGCGAACTTTACAGGGGCGGTATGGACATCTTGTAGCAGAGCTGCAAAGGACACAAAAACTCATGGAAGATCTCTTGGCTTCACTGGTGCGGCGTGGATGGACTGAGGGAGAGCTGAGAGAGGAGAGGGAATTTGGGTTTTGAGTTTGTACTCGTGTAAAGCTAGCTTCTTGGTGGATCGGGTTTTGCTGGGAATGAATCATTTATGAATAATTTGGTCAGATCCGGCTTGAAAATGGGTTTGTCCAATAAGATCATTTATTTTTGGCAATTTCTACATGTTTGTTGATAATTTTTCTGCTAGATCTGAGATTGGATTTGATTCAGATGAGGAAGAGATGAACATATGAAACTTCATTTTTCAGCTTGTTATTTGATATTTCATTTTCTTCCCATATGAATCTTGTTGATTACTAAAATTCATCTGAATTTGCCGCAGATGAAGGAGAGATGAACATATGAAATCGTGGCAAGAAATTCTGAATTGATTAATTGTGGAAAAAAATTAATTTTTAATTAAAAAATTCTGAATTGAATTAAATATATGACAGGAGGTGGTAAAAAAGAGTGACAGATACACATGATTACTTAGTTGGCACTTAACGTTGGGCTCTAACTGATATAGACGAAAGGGTTGATTTGATAACTAAACAGATTAAAAGGACCAAATGAAAACTTTTGAAATTAGTAGGTTAAAATGAAAATATCCTTAAGTTAGAGGGTCAAAAATAGATTTTAGTCTAAATTTTAATCAACTTCTAAGACAATAAAATATTCAAATATTTCTTTCATAATAGTTTTCTACATAGAATTGGTTTAGATGATTTTGAGAAGTAATTATAGAATACTCTTGGAGTATACTAAATGCATACTTCCTTTTCTCACATAAGTAATAGGTCCTGCTAATTAAATATATAGTAAGACTTACCACTTATCTGAGAGAAGAGAGTACGCAAAAAAAAAAAAATGGAATATTCTATAATTTTTCGAATTTGAGAGCACCAAATTATATAAGAAATTTGTTAGAGAAGAGCATATAAAAAAAAGAAAAGAAAAACTACAATTACCTCGTTTAATATAAGGAAATGACGTGGGTTCCAGTTAGCTCAACTGGTAAAGTCTCTTGTCGTCGAGCAAGGGACCTGGGTTCAAATCCCGCCTACATCAAAAACCAATTGGTGTCTTGGCCTGATGGTAAGAGCAATCATCATGAGCGGACGCCATAGGTTTAAATTCTATCGTAACTATAAAAAAAAATTAAAAAAAAAAAAAAAAAAAAAAAAAAAAAAAAAAAAAAACTATAATATAAGGAAATGACAACGATCCCTAAAGTTTTGTAAAAATGACAGTTTTCTCTCTCAAGTTTGTGATACACATAGTGAATACAATGAAATGCATGTTTTGCCTTTAAGTTACCCAATTAAGCATTTTTTTTTTTTTAAATTGATTAAATCATATAGCTCAAGGTAAATTAAGGACTTCATCCATAAGTCAATGGCAAAATAGAAACATTATCACTTCACTAAAACCAATTTAATTTATAAAAATAGAGTAACTGAAGCGTAAAATAAGAATTTCATATATTTCTTATCTATCACAAATCCCATGGAGAGAATTGTCATTTTCACAAAATTTTAGGAACCATTGTCATTACCCTATATTTTTAAGAAGATTGATGTAACTTTCCCTAAAAAATAATGTACAAATTTTGTACTTCCAAGTTTAGTATCTCCTTTCTTTATGGCCTTTCCAATCTTTTTAAACTCCTAGTTTTTATTTAATTTAATTTAATTTTTTTTTTTTTTTATATATATATATATATCTAACTCATTTAGTTCTCCACTTGAAGTTTTTCTATGATGCAGATTACGGTTTGGATGACTTGGTAATTTTAATAGCAACAAAACTTACCTCCATATGTATTTAAGGACAATATGGGACATTTTAAAAAGTTATTGGTTAGATAGGTAATAGCAAAGAAACGTTTCCCAACAATAACAATCAGTAAAGAGGGAAGTGTAACTAGCATCAAATTGTTTGTTTCACTAAATCTAAGGGGTTCTTTTAATTTCTTTTTTATCCTTTTTGTTGTAAATATTATGATTTGAAGTGAACTTAAGAATAATATCTGCATAGTGATTTTACCAAGGTTAGGTTATCAATGTGGAACAAGATCCTCTTAATTTCGTTCATTTCGTAATTAAAAATTTATTTTTCAAATCTAACCATGTACAAATTGCCAAGACATTTAAAATTTTAAACTATATAACATACTATACACCATAAATCTGAATTATGAAATGGATTAGAGTGAATTTTTTTCCTGCCAAAATTTAAGGGCTAGTGACATTCAAGAAACTAGCATCCGTGAAACAACAAAATAGGGACGTTAGTGATTAGCCTCCATAAAATTAATTGATGGGAAAAGCTTCATTATTTCCTTGAGTATATGCACTAGTTGTGGTATGCAACCAAGATACAATCATATAATACACTTAGGACTACATTAGTCTAGGGCTTAGTTTTTTTTTTTGGATAAAAGATAAGAAATATTTATTTAATGCACAATAGTTGTAGGTATAGAAAACACAAAGGATACAACACACAGAACTACAACAAAAACTAAACATTGAAGAACACAGAAACACAAAGGATAGAAACATATAACAAACAAACACAAAAACACAAAGGATACAAAGGCCAAACTCTAACGAAAAGTCATTATTGATGGGCCAAGACCATACATATTGATAGATATAACTGTTATTTATTTGCTGAATAGAAAGATTGGCTGAAAAAATCATAACTATACCTAACAATAAAACACTAGGAAAAGCCCACATGCGGCGAAGATTTATTGTTGCCGTCGGAAAAAGGAGAAGTCCCACACATATTAACATAGGAATTAGAACTAATCCTAAACCCCCCTGCATGAGAAATAATTCTGATTAGGGAACACTTCAAGCGATCAGCAATCCAATATGTCAATGGGAACAAAAATCTCATCCAAAAAACCCGGATGACCATTTCTCCACTCCAATGCTTCCCACCAACTCCTTTCACCCTTGATCTTCTTCAAATCTTGACTGGATACTTCCTCAATAAATGGATTCTTAAGTTTTGGGCAATTATAAAAACTCAACCATTCTAACTTTGGTGCAATGTGTAAACCACTAGAGATGCTAACTAATCCAGGCATGTAATGAAGCGAAATCTTCTTCAAATTTGGGAGAAAACAAGAGGTTTTATGCTCAGCAGAAATTTTGCTGCTTACTATGCTGTTGATGGAGGGGCAGTCTTCAACTTTAAGCTGTTCTAAGTTGCACAGGTTGGCAAGCAACCCTTGTGTGAAAATTGTGGTCAACTGGGGACATGTCCGCAATGCCAAGGACTTAAGATGAAATAATGAATTCTGCTGTACTGATCCTGCCCATATGCTCCTTAAACTCTTCATATAATATATATACATGTATTCAAGTGATCCAAGAACAATTTTTTCAGTACCATATGATTCAGATACTATTTCATTGCAATCATCTTCTTCATCAATAATCACTTGAACCTCATTACATTCCCCCATAACTAAGCATTTTAGGTTCTCCATATTTTGAATCCCAAAATTAGATAGCATCTTAGCAGTTGCATGCCTGTCCAAGAAAAATGCCGTGGCATGCTGGAGTACATTTTGAATTTCTCTAGGGACACCCTCACCATTTATGTATTTCAAGTATCTCTCCCATCGTTCCAGCTCAAACTCAAGATCATGAGAGACTCGAGAAATAACGCGCTTAGCATGATGGCCAACAGTGAATCTGAAATGTAACAGTGATGGGATATTCCTCTGAATGTGCCTTAAAAGTTCCACCCTTGGAAAATAGAATTTAAGAGTTTCCAACCTCTTTAAGGTATATACTTCATTAACAATAGCTTCCACATTTGCGTCCCACCGCTCGTCATCTGGATTCACATCAATATGCAACTCCTCTAACCAAGACAGGGCAGAAATCACACCACAAGGAACCACTGCATTTGATCCCATGGCTCTCCTGCCATCACTTGTATATCCATAAAATGAAACTTCCAAGCATGTCAGATTAGTTAGCTTCTCAATTTCCTGAGGTAAGTCCATAACCTCTGTCCCTTCAAGATCAAGAACCTCAAGCTGCTTGAGTTCCCCAACTTTGGGTGACAACCTCATGAAACGATGACAATCATTTAGAAAAAGTCTTTTAAGGCCAACCAATCTGACAATGGAATCAGGCAAGAATTTGATACCAGTCCTGGAAAAGTTCAGGGTTTGAAGAGCACGCATGCAATCAAAAAATGAGGTCGGAATCGTTCTCAATTTGTAGTTTCTTTGAAGGAACAATGCTGATAGCTTGGGACACCTTGGATTCTCTGGTAAAACAGTCAGCTCGTTGTCCATCAAGTAAATCTCTTCGGCATTCTCCCAGTCCTCATCCTTTGGTGGCTTAGTTAATCCTAAACCGCCCTGCATGAGAAATAATCCATGTTGTTCACTTGCTTCAGATTCCATGTCAACGTCTTCAATCTGAAATTCCATCTGCCCACTAGTAAATGCCTCTCCTTGAGGTTTCAGAGTAGTTGCTTCTGTTTGCATTTCCTCAACCTGTATTCCCTTTGGTTGACTTGTTTGTGAAACTTCAGTCCCATTGTCTTCACTCTCAGAATTCGTTTGTTCACCTGAATAAGAAGATGTCATCGTAACGTTGAAGTCTATGTTTTGTTTACTTCCTTCTTCTGTTACAAGTCTTTTAGGTGGGCCAGACCGATCCGAATCTGTCACAGATTCTGCAATAAAAATAGAAAGAAAAAAAGAAAATATTCAAAATCATTTATATGGAATAAGTAAATGTAAAGCTCACGATGGAAACACTAATACCACTTTGTTGGGTCAAACTAATGTTTATTGTAAATTAAATTGAATAATCTCAAACAACAATGAAAATAAAAAAATGCTTACATGCAAAAAAAAACAACCACTCAAATTTACGTGGAAAACCTTTCAATCTAGAAGAAATAACTACGTGATAAAATCAATCAATCCACTATAATAAAATAGAAATTACAACACACAAGTTCATGGGAAAATTTTGCAAAATAAGTTTATTTCAAGGGAATCTACATAAGGATCATATATATGTCATACATGTCAAAAATATATATTTGAGATTTGAAGCAATCTATATATATTTATTGAGTGGCACCTGGGGGTGGGAGCTGCTGTGGCTGTGGTATGAACTGTTGCGGGGGGCAATCTCCCTTATACAACGTCAAGTTTTCCGTCATCGCGTCATTAGCGTGTAGGACCACATGTGGGGCCGTGTGGTTGTGCTCCCCCATGTACGTTATGATAAGCGTAGTTGGATCATCTGATGCCCTCTGCACCTGTTTCATCGCCCCACAACCCCTAAACCTATTAGTACAGCTGTAATAGTCCCTGAAACAACATTACCAAAATCATTATTTAGAAAAATAAACTTTTTGATGATGTGAACTAGAAAATAATTAAACCGTCAGGAGATGAGGGGTATAATAGTTACCTTGGGTAGAGTGACCCAAGGACAACATTCTGACCGTTTTTCCTCCAAGAATACTCATCATCTGGTGGGATATCAGCGACATTAGAACTGATCGCTGGGACTCTAATTGTTCTCATCACCTGACTCGTCAAACTATCATTAAACAAACAAACAGACAAATTAGTAATTATAAAACAGAAGACTTTGCCGCAAATGGTGATGAAGAAGACCTTGCCGCAACTAATATACTGTTATTATCGTTGGTGCTAGTAATCATGCTATTGTTCTCCGAGTTCGAAGATGTTGCAGCAACTAAACCTGAATACACTAAATCAGCACTAGTCCAAGAAGAAGTGAAAATTTCATTTGAGATTTGAAGCAATCTATATATATTTATTGAGTTGTACCTGGGGCTGGAAGCTGCTGTGGCTGTGGTGGCAACTGTTGCGGGGGGCTCTCTCCCTTCTCCTGCATCTCGGGTGGGTCCGTGTGATTATGCTCCCCCAGGTACGTTACGATAAGCGTAGTTGGATCATCTGCTGCCCTCTCCACCTGTTTCGTCGCCCCACAACCACTAAACCTTTTAGTACAGCTGTAATAGTGTCTGAAACAACATTACCAGAATCATTATTTAGAAAAATAGACTTTTTGATGATGTGAAGTGGAAAATAATTAAACCGTCAGGAGATGAGGGACTATAATAGTTACCGTGGGTGGGATGATCCACCGATATCCTTCTGAAAGTATTTCTTCCAAGAAAACCCATCATCTGGTGGAATATCAGCGACATTAGAACTGATCTCTGGGACTCTTGTTCTCCTCACCTGACTCGTCAAACTATCATTAAAGAAACAAACAAAAAAAATTAGTAATTATAAAACAGAAGACTTTGCCGCAAATGGTGATGAAGAAGACCTTGCCAATCCTCGTGATGAAGATCGTGATGAAGAAGACTTTGCCGCAACTAATAAACTGTTATTATCGTCGGTGCTAATAATCGTGCTGTTTTTCTCCAACTTCGAACTCTCCATTAATTCTAGGATTGAATCCTGATCCATGGACCTCCCTGTATCTCTTGCCAAGCTTTCTGCTTCTTAGTGGAGAGAGAGAGGCAATGTGTTATCAAAATGCTATGGTTTGTGGGTTGGCTCGGTGAGGGAAATATGGTTTTGGAGGAGAGAGAGAGATGGGTTTGTGGTTGACTTTTGAGAGAGAGGAAGAGAGATTTGGGGGTGGGAGTGGGAGCAGCTATGTGTGTGGTTAGGAATCCAGAAAGAAAAAAGCAAAAAAAGGACATTGAGTCAACTTTACAAGATAAGAATGTAAAGATGAGATAGGAATTGTTGAGAAAAATTTAGAATATACAACTCTAAATTTTTCTATCTCTCAAAGAAGAAATTCACTTAAAATTGGAGACACAACAAAAGACTTTATTAAACTGAAAATATTACAAAGAAAGCTCTCAACTTTCACAAACACTCAACACTCAAGGCTAAAATTACATATAAGACTTTCACTCCTCGATACAAAATGGGATCCATTGCTCCCTATTTATACTAGCTTGAGAGCTTCTAGGACATTCTTGCATAATGGCAAAATCAACTCTTCACCAAGCTTCTAGGACATTCTTGTGTGTGGAAGTCTCTAGATAGTGGTATCTTGTAGAGACTTCTAGAGAGATAGAGAGGGTTCTAGAAATTTTTAGAGAGAAGGAGAAAACTCTAGAAAGCTCTAGAGAGAAGCTTCTAGAGAGACT
>OU015763.1:462381-467381 GCA_907173295.1 Fagus sylvatica | reverse complement strand
ATGTTATCTTTTTCAAGAATATTTAAATTCAATGTATTTGAATTCAATTAAGAACCTAATGTACTTGACCTAAGAAACTGTACTTAAGTTTTACCCAATATTAAAAATTCAGAGTAAAATTGTATAGTATTAATAAAGCATCCTAATAAATTAGTTTATTCCTCGTGTTACATTATGATGCCATTATTATATCATTGTTCTGGCTTCCTCCTGGTTTCTTGTGGTAAAGACACTAGATACTTCCCCAATTCATTTTGGAATCATCAATGTACATGTGCTGCAGGTAATAAGTTAATAACAAAATGTACTGATGCAACGTGCGAAATATCGATTTGACCAGAATTGGAAGATAATAATAATTGACCGCATCTCCTCCAACATCTTTATTTTCACACCAGAATTGAAGAAAATTCTTCTAATTTCTCTTTCATTCAAAAAAAAACCAAGAATTGAAGAAAATTGATAAACTTCTATTTAAAATTATATCACAAGAATTTTAGGTGGAATAGTATATACTTATATTATTAATTGAAAAATGGAGGTTAACAAAATGTAAAAATAAAAATTTAATTAATAATTTTCAAATCTTAAAAAGTAAGAATAATGAATTTTAAATAAAAAAATATAATATTAATATAGCTAGAAAATTAAATAAAAATTAATTTTTATTTGAAACAGTGATTTTTTATTTTTTATTTTTTTTTAACTTGATGGAACGATTGACATGAAAAGTTAGTTCAAATCCAGGATTGAATATTCCTTTTATTGAAATCCATTTTTGAGCTTCATGGCAAATTGACAACAAACCTTGCATTTGGATTTTAGACATATGCAACCATGTGATCCGCTCGCAAAAATGGTCATAGACATAGTAGACTCATAGGATTAATGCCTGTCCTCTTTAAGTATGCTCCAAGAGAAGATGATGAGGATGCTAGGCAAGGAGAAATTTTAAGAGATTCTATAAATTTAGCCATGTGGCAAGACTATGACACAATGTGATAGCTCATTTGATGTGTCGTTATCATCATTTATTTTTATGTTGAAATGTTATTATTTGGCAGGATTTTATTATAATTTTATAAGCATTTGGAGTACTATTTTACTATTCTCGTGGAACACATTTGTTTAGCCATACATGTTATGCAAATTTCTCTTTAAAACTGGATATTTGTCTTTATCTGTTTTGTAATCAACACTAATATGTATGGTTAATTTTACATATATGTATTTTGTTCTATTAATTATAGCATGGGTAAGAAATCAAAGAAGGATGGTGGAGATCCAAGCAAAGAAGTACAATGGACCAGTGTTATGGATGATGCTTTAGTGGATGTGTTGTTATATCAATTAAGTATAGGTGTAAGAGTCGATGAAACTTTTAACTCTAGAGCATATGATGAGGTTGTGAAGGAGCTGATTGCAAAATTTGATATGGACATTAACAAAGATAAGGTGAAAAATCGATAGAAGACACAAATTTTTTTTTTTGGAGAATGCTATGACATCTTCAAGGAAGGTTTGAGTAGATTTGGCTAGAATGATTCTTTGAGTATGTGGACAGTTGAACCTGAAGTTTGGGAGCCACTCATAATGGTAAATTACAATATGTTCATGAGTTTTATGTTTAACATTAAGATTAAATACATGTTTCTATGTTCATCACTCATTATTTTTGTTTTTTGTTTTCTTTGATTTGTACTAGTCTAAACCTGCTGCCAAGAAGTGGATGACTATTCCTATTCCTAACTACTTTAAGATGACACAACCTTGGGCCAAAGATAGAGCAACAGGTGATCATGCTGAAACTGCAAAGGAGAAACGTGCTAGGTATGCTATGTCGACCACTATTGATGGCATTGACTTGATGGTATCCCAAAATGAAGTTTCTTTGGAGAACTTTAAAGTTGAAGAAAGTGATCAAATGAGATCACCTGAAATTAATGTTGTATGTTCTCAAGTGCCGTTATAAGAGGCATTCTTTTCTAAAAGCAAAATAAATAAATAAAAGTTTTAGAAGATGGTGAACGTGATAATGCATTTTCTCGTTCCTTTGATAATATATCCATGGCAATGGATAGGGCAACTGAGGTTATGGAAAAATGCTTTATGAAAATATCTGGGGCAGAAATCTATGCAGCTTTGGAGGTATTGGACCTTGAGCCAACTTTGGTGACCGATGCCTACATATTTCTGATGGATAATGCGAAATATAAGGATATGTTCTTTGGTTGCCCAGTGTCTGGCCGTAAAGACCTCCTATTGAAGTTGATGTCCAATTCCAAGAATTAAGAAGTGTGAGATTTCATGGCAAACTTTAGATCTGCGTTATTTTGTTATGATGTTTTGTTTTGACAATTACTTATTGGAGGTATTTTGTTTACCATGCATGGTCCTTTAATAATGTCAATTTTCTTTTAAAATGTTATTTTGTTGACAATGAATTTCGAATTTCCATTTATTGGGATTATATTTTAGTTTATATTGCTTAGATTTTGTGCTTGTTTATAATTAAACAGATTTTATACCACCTGTTGTCCTATATTGGTTTCTTTCTCTGTTAGCAAGGGCCAGAAAAATAGAAACAAGCTCTTATGGTATTTCTATAATATTATTGTGACACCACAAGGTGTCATATATGGTGTGGTAATTCTATAGTATTATTTTATAAATTAATCCTACATTTTATAAAAATAAAGGGTATTATAGTAATGTTGTTATAAAATGATTCCTTTCCATTCCTTCTGATATTACTCTCAAACAAGGTTACTTACTTTTCATTCCATTCCATTCTTTTATTTTAAAATATTCAAACAAGATTACTTAGTTTCATTTTATTCCATTTCATTCATTAAATTAATTCCATTCCATTCTATTCCCTTATAATTTATATTTCATTCTCCTTAAACTCCCAAACGGCTTCTTTCATTCAAAGGATCATTTATTTGATTCGGATTGTGAACACGATGTATAAATATGGCATATATATCTCTCTCTCTATATATATGGTCATCCTTAGGACAAGTTTTCACTTTTCACATGTCTTAGTAAAGCAGGCGAGACTTTTGTTCGATTCTTGATTCGTTCTCGTTTAAAAAGCACTCGCTCTTAGCTGGTTTTATATCCTGCTTTAATATCAAATCATTCATATAACAACCAATGAATGAGTGACATATTATTCAATTTTAAACTATTTCATCGGAGAACTAGGACTTTGCAGAAGTGGGAGGTTTTTTTTTTTTTTGATAATGTGCAGAAGTGGGAGGTTAATTCTAGACATAAAGAGTCTTTTCAGTCTCTGTTAAAAAACACCAACTTTTAGTTTTAGTTAGAACTTGTCAAAAGTTATTTGACAAAATTTGACTTGGGTATACAAAATTCCAAACTTCAGTTGATTTAGTTGACCAGGGTCCACTCTATGATAATAGATTTTCATAATCAGGCCAATCAAATCGAGAATTTACCAATAATAAAAGATCATGCCCATAATCCTGTTGTTAAAGAAACCAAGAAAAATAACAATAACGTATATCCGTAAATGTGTTTGACATCACACACAAGATTTAAAAGAATTTTGATCTTAAAATGAGTGCAATTTGTTGAAGTTTGTTGTATTTAATAATTAAAAAGCATGTGTTAAAAACAATAGTAATTTACCAAATACTGACCCCCGGAAGGTCTTAGCCTTTGAAAGCATTGAGTAGACAAAGACCATTTGTTCAAAATATAATAGTAGTCGTCTGTAACTATGAGCTTGTTTACACTCTGAAGTTTGAACAAGATTGTTCACGCTTTGAAGCTTGAATTTTGCTTACCAGAACGTGCCAAGAAGGGGCCAACTCTAAGATGACAAAGACCAAGACTTGAATATTTCTTCATTTGGATGTAGCGAATTGTCAACATGCAGTCATAAGTGTTTTTGTTGTTTTATTAAACCCGGTAGTCATCTTTTAAGTTTGAAAGATTGAAAGTGCTGTTTGATCTCTTTCGTGAGAGGTGTCATTTAATGTAGCGGCAGGATTAGGATTAGGGTTAGGATAAAGATAAGCTTGAAATCGCTAATTTAATTATTTAGCAAGCATTTTTTTTCTATGAAGTTGATTTCTCATATAGTATGAGGTTGCTGATGCGAGAAAGTAGCTGCATGAAGTCATTTATAAATAAAATAAAATAAAAAGATATATATTTTTTATAGACAGAAAAAAAAAAAAACACTTTCTTGGAATATAACGTGTGATTATTATTATTATTTAATAGTAGAAATTTTTTATTAAAAAACATCCGAACTTACAAAGACAAAAGCAGCCTAACACAACAAAACAGCAAAACAAGATATTTACAACACACACCTAATCTCAACAGGGGCCTCCTCTACCCACCTCTGGAACAAGTATTGGAAAACCCCATGTAACTAACCCTAACAGCCAAATTGGATGTTCTTGAACCCAAAGACACAATAAAATGACCACACCTTTGCACCAAGTTTTGAACCTCCTCGAGCCACATTTCCTCAATTGTGGTTGCCACCGGCCTAGCAAACAGATTATGTAAGAAAGATACCGAAAGACCTTCAAAAATCATAGCAGTGAACCCCATATCAAGAGCAAAACTAAGAGCTTGAATACATGCCCTTATTTTTGGATGGACTCCACTTGGAAGAGACATAACCGGCCCACACATAGCACCCATTACCTGCCCCACATGATCAAATTAACCTCCTTAGTTACAACATAGATAACGAAAAGGGTGAGGGGTCCTATCAAATTATCAATCTCAGTCGACTAGTCTATAATAACAACCGTAGATGGTAATAATTCTTTGATTAAGATAGGAGAGCGTGTTGCACTTACAAAAACACAAACTTTGAATTGTATGCCGACTACTTTCTAGATTAATAAAAGTCATGTATAATCCCAAATATCGTTACTCTCTTTTCATAAAATTATCAACTTGTCTTTTTTTAATCATTCCCCTCAAATCATGTTACATATTTCTCTCTT